>OY282641.1:22190574-22238074 GCA_958299015.1 Tetanocera ferruginea
CCATACAAAAAATTTCGTAGAACAAAATATAAACAACATCAAATTGCAATGTTCATCAACTTCAGTGTACTGCATTTTTTAAGCGCTGTGGAGCGCTGTTTAACGAAAGATGTCAAATTACAGTTTGATGCCTCAGCTAAAAGTTTAAAAAAAATTCAGCTGCCCCTACCTGCTCTTTTCCAAAAAAAAAAAAGAATACGATAATGATGTTAAAAAATTATTAAGAAAATGCTTAAATTACTTATTCATGTTTTCTACTTGTTTATTCTGTGGGAGGTGGGCGTAAAAGTAGGCGGATCAGGCATATATTTTCAGGAGCCATCCTACAATTATAATATATATTTTTTGTGAAAAATGAGTTGATGCATTAAAAACCAATGGAGTTCTGCCACTTTTTCAATACAAGTTGTATGGGAAGTGGGCGTAAAAGTGGGTGGATATTTTTCAAATTTCACACAAATGATTCTGAGTGTTTAAAAATGCTAGGTGCAAAAAAACAATGCCGTAGATCAAAATTTAATTTTCACCTTATATGGGAGGTGGGCGGTAAAAGTGGGGGATTTTTTTTTTTTTGATTCAAACAAAAAATGCCTATGTGCTATGTGTTTCATTGTTCTTCGAGAATTTCTTCTATCTTTAGCCGCTCGTTCTATGAACCTCAACCAATGTGTTACGTCTCAACAACGCTGGTGACCGCTATAGCGCCATGATTACTGACTTTTTCTTTCCTCAATTGAACAGCCATGATGTGCAGGAGCTGTGGTTTCAACCAAACGGCGCAAAATGTCACACAGCTCGTGCCACAATTGAAGGAAACGTTTGATAACCGCATAATCTCATGTTCCTGACCCGTGAATTGGCCTCCAAGATCATGTGACTTAACGCCGCTAGACTATTTTCTTTGGGGATATGTGAAGTCGCTAGTCTACGCCGATAAGCCCGAAACGATCTACCACTTAGAGGACAACATTCGCCGCGTTATTGCCGATATATGGCCACAAATGTTGGAAAAAGTGATTGAAAATTGAACCTCCAGATTAGATTACGTCCGAGCCAGTCGTGGCTGACATATGCCAAAAATCATATTTTAATTATAATGACAATAGATTATCTTTTGAGAATAAAGTCAGTTTCCTGTCAATTTTAAAAATTCATCCTTGTTTTATTCCATTTCAAATTTCTATGCCTCTAAAAAAACTCCTTTTACAAGCCCTTATTTCATGAACTTGTTCTCATCGTATTTTTACATGAACTTTACACGCAAAGAAATTTTTCGTTTACCGCAACTGAAAAATTCACCAACTATACTTCGTTTGCGAACTTTATTTGCCGCAAACGAATATTCAGTTGTCATCAACTTAAAAATATTCTTGCTTGCAACGAAAAAACATCGAACTTAATGAAATTTTATCATTGTTTTAGAAGCTCAAGTTTAGCCGAGTGTGCTGGCGGTCGAGTCTAGGAACTCGATGGACCTGGGTTCAATCCCCAACAGGAACACCAAATATTTTTTTTTTGAATCAATGTTTTTTTAAGTAAAACTTATTTTGACGGTTCCTTTTGACCAAGCAGTTAATGAAACAGAATTAGAATTTCAATAATTAAATTAAAATTTTTGATACTTACACAGCCAAGAATCGAACCCACGTCTCCCGCGTGCCAGTCTAGCATGCTTCCATTGAGCTATTGTGAGATATTGTCGAGAATGAATTTTTTATTTACTTAAGCTGTAACACATTCTTGTTTTTTTCGTTTATGGCAAATATTTAATATTTGTCATCAACGAAAGCGAGCTGTGTAGCAGTTGTGTGACTGCGCATGTGCTTCACAGTTGTGTGTCTGTTCGTTCACAATCTTAAAATACTTCCTCTTCGTTGATGGCAAATATTAAACACTTTTCATCAACGAAATCAAGCAACTTTTTTTTGTCAGTTGAGAACTATTCGCTTGTAAAAAATTAATTTTTTTCCTACAAACGAAATTTTCAGTTGGACAAAACAAATTTTTAGGTTGCTGCAATTTAAAAATCACTGCTGCTTATGACAAAAATAATTAATTTCTTGCAACTAAATAACGTGTTTCCCGCAACTAACCATTATTATGCCAACTGTTCAAATGTTTACAAAAAATGATTTGAAACGACAAACGAAGTTCGTTTGCAGCAAACTGGCGATAAACGTTTTTTTTTCTCTGCGTGTATGAATTTAATTAATACTATGGATCGATTTAAGGCAACATTTACTCTTTTGGATAATGTTCATCCCAGATAGAGCCAGTACCGTGCGTAGAGAAGAAGCCATCACCGCTGTAGACATGAATATGACAGAGTACCTGTCAATTTATCGACTCGACTCCGTTGTCAACAACTCGGTCTCTGTCCGTCCACTATTAGGAAATTTTGAGGTAATATCTTGGCCTACATCCATATAAACCCAACGGGTGCAAGAACTAAAACCTGCAGACCATCGATGTCGTCATGTGTTCGGTGAATGGGCTGAGAATGAGCTGGAAGTTGAACCACCATTTTTAACGTCAAATCATCTGAGGATATGTAACAAGCAGAATTGTTGTTTTTGAAAAGAGCACAATACTCATGACACTCCTGAAATTCATTACATTTCGAAACAAATAACTGTTTGGTGCGGCTTACATGCCGAAGGCGTGCTCGGACCATTTTTCTTTAAATCCAAAACCGGTGCCAACTTAACTGCAGATGGTGAACGCTACAGACAAATGGTTTGAGATTTTTTTTATTCCTGGAACGACAGGATGGCGTTCATAAAGCGTTGTGGCGGAGGTCATATGTCAGAAAATAATTTGAAACATAAAATGTCATGAGTTTATTAGCTAATGAAGCCACAAATTAGGCAAGGTAAGGTAAGGTAAGGTAAGGTAAGGTAAGGTAAGGTAAGGTAAGGTAAGGTAAGGTAAGGTAAGGTAAGGTAAGCTAAGATAAGATAAGATAAGATAAGATAAGATAAGATAAGATAAGATAAGATAAGATAAGATAAGATAAGATAAGATAAGATAAGATAAGATAAGATAAGATAAGATAAGATAAGATAAGATAAGATAAGATAAGATAAGATAAGATAAGATAAGATAAGATAAGATAAGATAAGATAAGATAAGATAAGATAAGATAAGATAAGATAATATAAGATAAGATAAGATAAGATAAGATAAGATAAGATAAGATAAGATAAGATAAGATAAGATAAGATAAGATAAGATAAGATATGTTAAGATAAGATAAGATAAGATAAGATAAGATAAGATAAGATAAGATAAGATAAGATAAGATAAGATAAGATAAGATAAGATAAGATAAGATAAGATAAGATAAGATAAGATAAGATAAGATAAGATAAGATAAGATAAGATAAGATAAGATAAGATAAGATAAGATAAGGTAAGATAAGATAAGATAAGATAAGATAAGATAAGATAAGATAAGATAAGATAAGATAAGATAAGATAAGATAAGATAAGATAAGATAAGATTAGATAAGATAAGATAAGATAAGATAAGATAAGATAAGATAAGATAAGATAAGATAAGATAAGATAAGATAAGATAAGATAAGATAAGATAAGATAAGATATGATAAGATAAGATAAGATAAGATAAGATAAGATAAGATAAGATAAGATAAGATAAGATAAGGTAAGATAAGATAAGATAAGATAAGATAAGATAAGATAAGATAAGATAAGATAAGATAAGATAAGATAAGATAAGATAAGATAAGATAAGATAAGATAAGATAAGATAAGATAAGATAAGATAAGATAAGATAAGATAAGATAAGATAAGATAAGATAAGATAAGATAAGATAAGATAAGATAAGATAAGATAAGATAAGATAAGATAAGATAAGGTAAGATAAGATAAGATAAGATAAGATAAGATAAGATAAGATAAGATAAGATAAGATAAGATAAGATAAGATAAGATAAGATAAGATAAGATAAGATAAGATAAGATAAGATAAGATAAGATAAGATAAGATAAGATAAGATAAGATAAGATAAGATAAGATAAGATAAGATAAGATAAGATAAGATAAGATAAGATAAGATAAGATAAGATAAGATAAGATAAGATAAGATAAGATAAGATAAGATAAGATAAGATAAGATAAGATAAGATAAGATAAGATAAGATAAGATAAGATAAGATAAGATAAGATAAGATAAGATAAGATAAGATAAGATAAGATAAGATAAGATAAGGTAAGATAAGATAAGATAAGATAAGATAAGGTAAGGTAAGGTAAGGTAAGGTAAGGTAAGGTAAGGTAAGGTAAGGTAAGGTAAGATAAGATAAGATAAGATAAGATAAGATAAGATAAGATAAGATAAGATAAGATAAGATAAGATAAGATAAGATAAGATAAGATAAGATAAGATAAGATAAGATAAGATAAGATAAGATAAGATAAGATAAGATAAGATAAGATAAGATAAGATAAGATAAGATAAGATAAGATAAGATAAGATAAGATAAGATAAGATAAGATAAGATAAGATAATATAAGATAAGATAAGATAAGATAAGATAAGATAAGATAAGATAAGATAAGATAAGATAAGATAAGATAAGATATGTTAAGATAAGATAAGATAAGATAAGATAAGATAAGATAAGATAAGATAAGATAAGATAAGATAAGATAAGATAAGATAAGATAAGATAAGATAAGATAAGATAAGATAAGATAAGATAAGATAAGATAAGATAAGATAAGATAAGATAAGATAAGATAAGATAAGATAAGATAAGATAAGATAAGATAAGATAAGATAAGATAAGATAAGATAAGATAAGATAAGATAAGATAAGATAAGATAAGATAAGATAAGATAAGATAAGATAAGATAAGATAAGATAAGATAAGATAAGATAAGATAAGATAAGATAAGATAAGATAAGATAAGATAAGATATGATAAGATAAGATAAGATAAGATAAGATAAGATAAGATAAGATAAGATAAGATAAGATAAGGTAAGATAAGATAAGATAAGATAAGATAAGATAAGATAAGATAAGATAAGATAAGATAAGATAAGATAAGATAAGATAAGATAAGATAAGATAAGATAAGATAAGATAAGATAAGATAAGATAAGATAAGATAAGATAAGATAAGATAAGATAAGATAAGATAAGATAAGATAAGATAAGATAAGATAAGATAAGATAAGATAAGATAAGATAAGATAAGGTAAGATAAGATAAGATAAGATAAGATAAGATAAGATAAGATAAGATAAGATAAGATAAGATAAGATAAGATAAGATAAGATAAGATAAGATAAGATAAGATAAGATAAGATAAGATAAGATAAGATAAGATAAGATAAGATAAGATAAGATAAGATAAGATAAGATAAGATAAGATAAGATAAGATAAGATAAGATAAGATAAGATAAGATAAGATAAGATAAGATAAGATAAGATAAGATAAGATAAGATAAGATAAGATAAGATAAGATAAGATAAGATAAGATAAGATAAGATAAGATAAGATAAGATAAGATAAGATAAGATAAGATAAGATAAGATAAGATAAGATAAGATAAGATAAGATAAGATAAGATAAGATAAGATAAGATAAGATAAGATAAGATAAGATAAGATAAGATAAGATAAGATAAGATAAGATAAGATAAGATAAGATAAGATAAGATAAGATAAGATAAGATAAGATAAGATAAGATAAGATAAGATAAGATAAGATAAGATAAGATAAGATAAGATAAGATAAGATAAGATAAGATAAGATAAGATAAGATAAGATAAGATAAGATAAGATAAGATAAGATAAGATAAGATAAGATAAGATAAGATAAGATAAGATAAGATAAGATAAGATATGTTAAGATAAGATAAGATAAGATAAGATAAGATAAGATAAGATAAGATAAGATAAGATAAGATAAGATAAGATAAGATAAGATAAGATAAGATAAGATAAGATAAGATAAGATAAGATAAGATAAGATAAGATAAGATAAGATAAGATAAGATAAGATAAGATAAGATAAGATAAGATAAGATAAGATAAGATAAGATAAGATAAGATAAGATAAGATAAGATAAGATAAGATAAGATAAGATAAGATAAGATAAGATAAGATAAGATAAGATAAGATAAGATAAGATAAGATAAGATAAGATAAGATAAGATAAGATAAGATAAGATAAGATAAGATAAGATAAGATAAGATAAGATAAGATAAGATAAGATAAGATAAGATAAGATAAGATAAGATAAGATAAGATAAGATAAGATAAGATAAGATAAGATAAGATAAGATAAGATAAGATAAGATAAGGTTAGAGAATGTAAAGTAAGGTTAGGTAAATGAGATAAGTTAATGCCAGGAATTCCAACGCAAGGTAAGGTAAGCCAAGCTTAGGTTAGGTAAGGTTAGATAATGTAAAGTAAGGTTAGGTTAAGTAAGTTAAGGTTATGAATAGTAAGATAAGGTAAGGTAAGGTATAGCAAATTAGGTAAATAAATGTCAGGTATAGTAGGTAAGGTGAGGATGGGTAAGTCCAGGTCAGGTTTAGAAAGGTTAGTTAATATAGGTGAAGGTAAGGTAAGGTAAGTTAAGTTAAGGTAAGGTAAGGTTAGGTAAGGTAAGCTAAGGTAGGGTAAGGTAGGGTAAGGTAATTGAGGTAAATTAGGTAAGTTTATGCCAGGAATATAAGGCAAGGTAAGGTAAGCTAAAGTAAGGCTAGGTAAGGTTAGGTTAGGTAAGGTAATTTTTGATAAGGTATGGTAAGACTAATTGAAAAAAGACTAGTTGAAGAAATTATTTTATTTTATCTATGTAGCCCGTAGTGTAAGGATTGTTTTTAACACCCTGTTATGATATTATTATTTTGATGATATATCGCAACGTAAGTCAACGTTAAAAGATCGTGACCATATCTTTTTTTTTTTTGTGTTTACTTTTTGCAACCTTCTGTATCTGCATGAACTGTTCGAAAAATTTCAAAAGTTCAATTCAATTAGCAAAAAAAAAATACCCGTTTTAAGCAGCGATTGCAGGCAAAACGCACCATTGTTAGTCGGACTAACGCTGACAGCAACTTCTTTTATTTTGACAACATATAACAAGCCAAAAGTAAAAAAAAAAACAAAAATCCTGAAGAACTCCTGCTGTTTGCCTGGCACCAAAATGCCACAAGTGGATATGCCACATGCGTCAGCACAGCGGCACACAATGCATGAATTTGAAAAAAAAAAAGGAAAAAATTATTTCCAAACTTGTGGAATCAATAAATAACACCATAAAGAGTTGCCAAGTTGCGGTTATTTAAAACAAAAAAAACAACAAAATAAAAACGCAATCGTGTTTCGGCTGCTGCAAAGATCACATGAATAAGAAACACTTGAAAGAAATGATTTAAGGCGCCCCTTGAAGTTGCTCTCCGCAAAAGCAAACAGAAAAAAAAAATAGTTATATTAATAACTCAACGGCTTGGCAGAGATGAACCGCTGGCTGATCTTGTGAAGAGTGCCAGGCGTGCGCATGCAAAACCATCGACAGACCAGTTGGAACGCAGTCAGCTTCACGATCGCGTATGCAGATCTCATGCAGCTCATTGTGAGCAAGATAAAAATTTAATGGATGACTGGTTGCGTTGCTGCTTTGCGGCAAGTGTAAATAATATTTAAAGACTTCACACTGATTTCTCAAGCGATAAACCGATAAGCTTTTGTTGAAAGCGCTTAAAAAAATATTTGCTGAATTATATTGTGGCTATTGGCTGCTGCAAAAGCTTTAAGCTGAACAAAGTAAATCAAGTAGATAACTTAATGAATGTATTTATGAGCATTTGTTGTGCATGATTAAGAAGCGTTACTGTTGCTGCCTTCTACACTGAAGCTTAAGATTATGAACATTGCCAGAGTTTTGTTTGTTTCACTTCCGCCAGCGCTCATTTATTAACCCTTAACTGCTTTGCACAGTTTTTATGTTATAGCCATTTATTATGTTTTCCTTAGCTATGATATTAATTTATTTAATTTTTTTTTGTTTTTTTTTTTGTCTCACTGCGCTTTAAGCTATATTATCTTCTTTCCCTTTATGGCATGAACTTGCCATTATTGTGCATGAACGAAGGAAGTTACCGCTTTGCTGTTTGTTTTTGACCAGTTTTGGTGATGCTCATAACTTTCATTCGATTTGTTTTGATTAATGAGCTGGATACGAAGATATTTATCCATGAGCTGCTTAAGCGTCTGGTTTTTGCTTCCTCTTTGCATTTGCTCATTTATAAGAGAATATAATCTTTGTAAATACTTCATTTGGGTTTGCAAAGATTTTCTTGGCTTTAAATGTTTTGTTTAATTTCGCTTTTCGAGCGAAAAATAAAATATTTATTGATTAATTTAAGTTACTAGTGAAGAAAATGTACTCAAACTCTGTAGCTGGGAACAATTTGTACTCTACTTATGAAGAAATATATAAACGCTAACCTCAAAAATGCAGAAAATTGGTACATTGGCGTGGGTTAAACTGAGGCTCTAAGAGGAGCTTCTTTTTTTTATACGGGAAATAAAATCAGTGAATGAAGGATTTAATACACTTTTCTCCAAATATTTATATACAAACTTTATGACTAAAGGGAGACAAGGGGGGGGGGGGCGATCTTCACATGGCAACGTGTTTGGCTGCCTCAACTTGGCAAGGCCAGCATTATCCATGTCAAAATTGCTTCAAGTCGACTCAAACCTCCGTGTGGTGTCTACTGGAAATGTTAAAAACTATCGCCCGATAGACTTGAGTGGCGGGCTTCCTTTTGGTGGGTTTGAAGACCACTACGTAATAAAACTATTTCAATGAAAAGTTTACGAATAAATAAAATAATGATCCGTAGATCTGATGACGACTACCGCAAACGAAAAACTGATAATGATTTACGGATATGCACCTCTATCCAACTGTTTGATATCTTGGAAAGATATAATGCTGATATCACTGCAATCCAAGAAATACGTTGGAAGGGACAGGGTAACTTACGGCAAGCATCCTGTGATATCTACTACTAGCGGCCATGCAAAGAAATAAGAGTTTGGATGCGGATTTGTAGTTGGCAAGAGAATACGGCATCATGTCCTGCGATTCACTCCTGTGAACGATCTACTTGCCATAATCCGCTTCAAGGCTAAATTTTTTGACATTTGCCTAATATGTGCACGAGACCGAAGAAAGTTTTTACGAGCGCCTTGAAGACGCATACGAGCGCTGCCCCCGTCATGACATAAAAATCGTGCTTGGTGACTTCAACGCCAAGGTGGGTAAGAAAAACATATTCGGTCTAACAGTCGGAAAGAAAGCGAAAAAAGGGACGAGAGACGGAAATGCGTGAGTGCGAGAAAATTGAGATGCATGGCGACCGAGAAATTTTTCGAAAAAATAAGATGCCTCGCCGATGATTTTAAGACCTGCAAGGCCGAGAATGGAAATCTAGTGACAGATATCCAGAGTACACTGATGTTATGGCGGGAGCACTTCTCTAGTCTTTTAAATGGCGACGCTGATAACAATCCCGTCAGTGGAGATCATATCCCGGAAACCCAAATTATGGATGACAGCGTTGAAGTTCCACTGCCCGACTATAACGAGGTCTTAACAAGTATAGCTCGGCTTAAAAACAACAAAGCCGCAGGAGTCGATGGCCTACCGGCTGAGCTGTTTAAGACCGGTGGCAAAGAACTGCTTAAATGCATTCACAGACTTCTATGCAGAATATGGTCGGAAGAATGCACTCCAGATGATTGGAACCGCAGTGTGGCCAATCCACAAGAGAGGCGATCCCACCATTTGCGCCAACTTCCGTGGGATTAGCCTTCTTAATATCGCATATAAGGTCCTGTCGAGCATATTGTGTGAAAGACTGAAGCCCTTCGTCAACCAACTGATTGGATCTTATCAGTGTGACTTTAGACCTGGAAAGTCCACCATCGACCAGATCTTCACGCTCTGACAAGTCTTGGAAAAGACCCTCGAAAAACAAATCGACATGCACCGTCTCTTTGTCGATTTCAAAGCCGTCTTCGACAGTCCAATAAGGAGTCACCTTTACGCCATCATGTCTGAATTTGGTATTCCTGCGAAGCTAATACGTCTTTGCAGGATGACACTGCAAAACACTAACTGTGCAGTGAAAATCGGGAAAGACTTCTCCCTTCCGTTCGATACCAAGCAAGGTTTCAGACAACTTCTTTAATATAGTCATGGAGAAGATCATTCGAGCTGCTGACCTCAGACGCAGCGGCACAATTTTCTATAAGAGTGTCATCATTATAATGGCCATAATACGCGCGAAGTCAGTGCAGCATTCTCCAGGCTAGAAAAAGAGTCGAGTCGAATGGTCTTGCAGTGAACGCAGATAAAACGAAGTATCTTGTGTCAACAAACAAACAGTCCCAGCGTCTTGGAAACCACGTCACTGTTGACAACACCTCCTTTGAAGTAGTGAAGGACCTTGTTTACCTGGTATCCAGCATTAACTCCTCCAACGATATCAGTATTGAGATAAAACGAAGGATAACTCTTGCCAATAGGTGTTACTTTGGGCTCAGTAGGCAATTGGGAAGTAGAGCTCTCTCTCGACGAACAAAACTGACGCTCTATAAGTCAATAATCACGCATCACAAACCTGGACGTTGAGCAGCTCTGATGAAAGGACTTTGGGAGCTTTCGAGAGAAAAATCCGTCGCAAGATCTACGGTTCAATCTGCGTCAATGGCGAGTACGATGAATACGATGAAATCACAAGCTGTGAGCTTTATGTCGACATCGATATAGTCAAGCGTTAAAATAGAGCGGCTTCGCTGTCTAGGTCATGTCCAGAAAATGAATGACGATGCTCCAGTGAAAAAAATATTTGATTCGGTACCCAGCGGCGGTCAACGCAGACGAGGAAGACCGCATCTCCGTTGGAAATATCAGGCATTGGATAACCTGACGATGCTTGGAGTTTCTAACTGGCGCCAGCAAGCGCACGACAAAAGAGGCTGGCGAAAATTCTTAGACGAGGCTTAAACCGATTAACGGTTGTAAGCGCCATTTAATTAAGTAAGTTAGTAGTAAACAATCGATGCTTCTTTTGTATTTTTGCTTAGTTTCTATTTATTCATGTTCAGTTTTTGCTTAGTTTAAAAAAATTATAAGAAACAAAGCAGATTTTTTGCCAAAAAAAGAGTTCCAAAACAGTTGCATTGGGACTTACCAACTAAAAAAAAAAAACTTGGTGTAGAAATAGGTTCTAAGAGTCAACCTTACTTTTGTATTGGTCACCGGAGGAATCTTATTTTCGATCTGGCTTCATAATGTACATTTATGTCGATTTCTTCAAAATTTTTTGGTGCAGGTTTTGATATTCAGGATCAAAAATATGCACTTCAAAAAAATAAACACATATTTCCAATCTAAATTTTGACATTTTTATAAGAATAATCGTTTTAAGTAATTTATATAAAATTTTGCAGATGTCCTTATAGAGAATTTAGTTTCTTAAAACATGCAATTAACAATAATTTTTTTAAAATGCAAAGATGAAACGTAAATTTTTTCAAAAATAATTTTTAAATCTATTCTTTACTTTTCTCAATGTATTTCAAATGCACTAAACTAAAAACATTAAAAATTTAAATTTGACTAGGCAGCAACTAAAGTGATATTGACAGCAACAGCGAGAAACATTAACTTATTTAGAGTGCAGTTTTGGTGTTTTGGATGTGAACTGCGAACTAATTTGTAAGTTAATAAAACAAGTTGTTCTATGAGCTTGCTGGCTGGGCAAATGTTAAGAAGCCCCACTACTTGACTTAATAGGAATGAAAGTTTGCAAAAAGAAGGCAACAAAGAAGCCAGGATAATGATTAAGATTTAGAATCAACAAACTTTTATTTTAATTGCAATAAATTGCAGCTTGGAACTTGCAACAAGCGCGAGGAGCAGAACGAAGGTAAGATACAAATGGAAATAAAGACAAAGATGGGGAGGCTTAGAGGAAGGCTAAAGTGCACAGCGAGCGAAGTGCATGTGTTGGTCTCAGAAGCCCAGACACAAGTTCCTACAACTGCGATAAAATCGTAAAACGTAAAGTTTTTCGGTTGAATTATTTGAAAATAATTGAAATAGTTGACTTTTGCCACGATCTGCCAAGGTTATAACCACAATCAACAACACACTAAGCGTTGAAGTGGGTGATGAGTGCAGCGCGGGTGCAAAACAACTAAAAAAAAAAACCAATACGTACGCGTAATAATATGAAAACTTAAATATAAACTTAACAAAAATTATTGTTAATACATACTAAATAAAATATAGAAAAAATAAGAACTTTAAAAAACAATAGTTAATTGAAAACCATGGTTCAATATTACATTTTAAGCTAATCGAAAGCCATTAACTGTATTTTTGTTATTCTTGTTCAAAAGTAAAACTCCAAAAATAAAATCCAATTTCTTTATTCAACTCAAACTTCTTTAACTAATTTGCTTGGCAAACAAGAGGCGTAGCTACGAAAGCAATATCAAAAATTATATATAATTACTTATTATCAACTCCACTTTATCTTAACAAAAAATCATGCATTACTTTTTTAAACCACAACACTTATTCGCGTTTTTTTTAAGCTGTTACCGAAATTTAATTGAAAACGAAGTTCATTAAATTAGTTTGTGAGAGCAGCAAAAAAAAAGCACTTTAATCGCTACATCTTGCTACCCTCAAAACTGCCAATTAACGAGGGCGAGCAATTTGCAGCAACAAGCAACACAAACAATAAGACACTCACTCACAACTACCGCCGAAACTTGTTGATTATTAGTTTTTGCGCAAATTTGAAAGTTTATTTAATATTTTCTTTTTGTGTTATTTCGTATTATTACTTTATATAAAAACCTATACTTCATTTATTCATTCACTTGTTGTTAGCCGCCACCATCTATCTACAACGATCACGCAAATTGATCACGTTTGCATGTGCTTTCCGCTGCGCATGCGCAACTGTGCGCGCGCCTCTGCATTATTTTTCTGTCGAAATCAATTTAAATTGGGTACCGCCTTCATCTTAAATTAGCCAAAGATGAAAGCAACAATTTTAATAATAATATTTTTTTTCTCTCTCGCTATTTTCATGCACATTTTTTTATTTTTTTAATACTTTATTTAGTTTATGCTTCGTTGCAAAATGTTTTCCTTTGATTTGGTTGAAATTGGTGCATTTGCAGTGCCAGTGCTAGTGTCTGCGCCTGTGCTTGTTGTTGGCGTAGAGCGTGGTGAAGACAGGATTCACACATTTTGGATTTGCTGCGATTGCATGACAGCAGAACCAGATCTTGCAGCTGATATGAAGTCATATCAAGATGGAAGCTTAATTAGAAAAGCAGTGTTGGCTAACGTTAATATCAGACTTGTTTTTTTTTTTAAAGATATGATTTTGAATAATTTCAATTATATCTTAAACATATATTAGTACGTGATCATTGAAGATTATCTTACGCTTTTTTGATATTAATAGAACTTAAGGATTATAAAACTTATATCATTCGAAAGCTACTGAAACATACATAGATATGCAGAATATATAAATAAATGAGATATCTGATGAAGGTCTCTTATCTCTTCTCTCTGATCACAACACTCTAAGAGAGATATACAATTTTTGTTAAAGTACCCGCTCTGTGATCAATATGAAATTGGTTGGGAGAGAGCTTTTGAGTGGGTCGAAATTGCATTTTTCTCAAAAATATAAAGTTTCTTCAAAGAAATGTAGTTTTATGCATTCATCAATTGACAAATTTGTAAAACAGGTGTTTAGAATTCAAAATTTTGACTTTCCATGTCAATATTTTAATCGAATCATAAAGCTTTTCCAATTTTTCTAAATATTTTTCAAAGTTTGCTAAATTTTCTTTCAAATGTGATAACAATCATACTCAAACTAATTAATTTTCTTAATATCGTCTTTAGTTACATAGCGCGTATTTCAACCAAATGCCAAGAGAGAGAAAAAACTATCTCAAACTGCATGTTCTGAATTGAGAAACCAATATCTATGCCATTTTAAATAGATTTAATTTTTGTTATTTCTTTTTTTGTATTTAAGTCTTAAGCCTAGGACTCTGCTCAGTGTCATGTGAAATTTTTTATCGAATCTACATAAAAAAAAAACTATAGCTGTGAAATATGTGTGAAATTTTACACAACATGTTCGTCAAAAAAGACAACATGTTCTCTTGGAACATTTTTTCAAGACAATTTAATTGAACTGCCTATTCAAGATGTATTTAATAAGATGGCAGAAGGAGGTTGACGTCTATGAAGTCAAAAAAAAAAACAAATTGGCCATTTCAGCCCTTGAAAGGACTTTGACCGAACTTATGATCAATTGTGTTGTGTGTTTTATTAAATGTTTGCACACAATTGACAGAGAAATGGACCTACATGTTTTTGGCCGACTCCGAACGGCTAAAGTTCATGTTCTCAAGAAGCTTTACATGGCATTATTTACTCTCTGAGGTTTGCCATTGCCTGCAGAGAGGTGGTGACCGATCAGAAAAATTTTATATTGAAAAAAACTTTTCGCCGCGGCTGTGGAATTAAAATTCTAAAAACACATATTTCCGAATAGTAAAAAATTTCACCTTTCGGTGTTGAAAAAAATCATAATTTTGCGTATTCTCAATAAACACCTGACAGGGTTTGACACAAACTTCCTTCGGATATTTAGTTATTAACACCGATAGATGTGAAAAAATGTCCCCTTTCGTATATAAAATTCTAGCATTTTGACACGGTGTTTTTTTTAACACCGAACGGTGTAGGACTCCCTGGAATACCGATCGGTATAAAAATTCTATACAAATTTTTTAGTGTGTAGTCATGAAAATTTGCATCTGGCAGCAACGCTGGGCCCTTAAGAGCTCTCTCGTTTCACATGTAGATAAATGTTAGATCGATTTTTTTTCTATTGAAAATTCTCATAACGTTGTTAAGCCAAATATATTTTCTCATTTTGCAAATGAAAAGTCCAAATATTCCACAGACGAAGTTACCTCGATTGAGCTTCAATGGCAAAAACTATTGACACGTAAAACTCGTTGCCTGAAAATCCTTTTTCTGAGCTCGTCAATTTGGTTTTCAATTTCTTAGTTTTACCACTTAGTAGCGCTGAGGTTGAAAGAATTTTTAGTGCAATGAAAATTGTAAAAACTAAGCAAAGAAATAGATTTAAAATTAAAATGCCTAACTCGTTGCTTAATATTCGATGTTCACTGAAAAGATTACAAAAATGTTGTCATGACTTTCAGGTAACTGATGATCTCATACGTCTGTTAGATTCACGTAGTGCTTATGCAAGCTGTAGTTCCTCCGATTTATCTGATGAAGAGGGAATAATTATATATGAGATATAAACCATGTTGGAATAATATAAGTTCCTAGCACGACAGTGATAAATTTTTCAAACCTTCAATTTCATTGAAAATTTCTCCCGAGAATTGGAAAAAAAAACGATTTCCATTTTTA
The DNA here is from genome assembly GCA_958299015.1 of Tetanocera ferruginea. Classification (NCBI taxonomy): domain Eukaryota; kingdom Metazoa; phylum Arthropoda; class Insecta; order Diptera; family Sciomyzidae; genus Tetanocera; species Tetanocera ferruginea. The sequence continues at coordinate 22,206,144 of OY282641.1, forward strand.
AGACTCAAGAAATTTTGGAAAATTTTAAACAAATTTGTTCATGAACCGTGAATATTCATGAGTATTTTAAGATAAACTTTTAACATAACATGTGATGTCTGTATCCAGCTGTCTTAAAAATGAGAACTCCTTTTTACAATTCCCATGAGCAAATTATTCTTTATAGGACTCATACATATTGTTTACATTTATATTTAAATGATGAAATGAAAGTAAATGCAATGAAAATTTAGTTTATTTAATGAAAAGTAAGTCATTCTGAATTAAAAAGGCTGGCATTATTTTGCTTTATAAATATATACCATATGATTTTTGCTTTTTACAAATTTGTACCATTGATACTGATGTACCCATATTAAAAATGAATGTTATGTTAAAACGAAAATAAAACTTGAAGTTGTATAAAAAATCTGGATTTTTTTTAGCTTCTTTTTTCAAAACTTTTAGCTTTTTTTGACTTTTTTTTTGGCCAATTTAGCTTCTTTTTTTCAGGTCGTGGCAGGGGCGGATCTGGAAAAATCTTGGGGGGGGGGGGATAAAATATCAAAGACACATTTTCGATTTGAGAAAAGTTTGTCTTTTTACATAAAGACAAATTGTACTTTTTTGAATTGAAATCATTGAATTGTTTAATAAGTATTTTTTCCAGACACATACACGCATATTTCCGTATTTATTTATTTCACCCTTTTTCAGGAATAATATCTTTGCGAAAAGTAAATAAAAACTCTAAATTTAACTTATTTAAGAATTAAGGTTGATTTATTCTAATTTTTCACATTTATTCCATTATAAAAAAATTACACAATTATATTTTCAAGTGTTTGCAATGATAGTAAATAAATATATAGTACTTTTCAATTAAAAAAAAATTAAAGGAAATTTAAACTCATTGTTTCAATACAACATGATCTTGAATTTGAAATTAATTTTTTTAAATCTATTATATTGATCTACCGATTTGTATAACTATGACTGATTTCAACGAAGATATACTAGACCTTTCAACTTTTGAACATTCAATAACAATATATTTGACAATGTCGAACAACGTTCAAAGTCGAAAAAATTTCACAATTTTACGTAGTCTGTTTTTTTGAAACACTTGTATCTTTGATATTTTTCAACGAATTTACAAAAAAATTTTTTTTACTTTGTAGAAAATCTCTGAATTTGAATAAACATTTTAGTTTTTTTTTATTATCCTGCATATTTTCAAAGCAATTGAAAGTTTCTACTTACGTAGGTACTTTTTGAAGTGAATTTTAATCAATAGTTCAATAGTTCAATAGTATCAATAGTATCAATAGTTTTTTTCTTAATTCAAAGCTTTTTCTGCTTAAAACAATTAATTTTCGAAACTTCAATTAAATCTGCAGCAGATCCATTTTAACTCTGCGTCTTCACTGAAAGTTTTTCATTTTAACTCTGTTAAAACTTGTTACAACTATCACCAAAAGAAATATGCGGAGTTAATTCAAGTTTTTTCGAGATCGAATAAAGTTTTTGCGAGGTACAATTCGTTTTGTCGCATTAAAACTTAAAATGAGTTCTACCAATATTTTATTTTGTTGATATAAAGCTTTTTCTGCTTAGAACAATGAATTTCAAAACTAGAATTAAATTTGAAGCAGTTTCAAATCAACTCTTCATCTTCTCCATTCATTTGACATCTTTACTCTGTTAAAGCTTATTTCAACCATCTACGAATATCATATTTTGTTTTTTAAAACTAAAACGGAGTTTTGTTGAGCACGAAACAGAGTTGAAAAATTTTTCCGTTTGTTTCTTTTACTTTGAATGTAGAGAAACTACTCAAATATTTCAACAAGCAAATCAAGTGTGCTGTAAAAATTCAATGTTTGCAATGACAGCTACTTTTTAATATTTAAAAAATTTAAAAAATTTGTGCAAGTTTAGGTATGAAATGGAAAATTTGGCATTTATTTTAAAAAAGTTTTGCTTGAAAACTGTAAGAATATTAATATTTTATAATTATGCATATTTTAAGTTCATTATTAATAATGTTAATCAAAAACCTTTACTTTTGTTTGAGTGTAAAACTTTACTTAAAAAATGTTATTGAAATAGTTATGTTAACATAAATTTTTCTTTTCATTGTTGTCCAATGAAAACAGAAAAAAAAATTAAATGCCTAAAAAAACGAGTTCTTCATTTGACTCTTTTGTGCGTTGACTTTTTTATTTTTGCAAGCTAAATGCTACATTTAAATGAGTTGGCTCAAGTTTTTTCTTGAGTAAAACGAAAAATTTTAAAATTCTCAATTGAAGGCTGCTAACCTTAATACAACTACAAACGGAGTTATCACGACTTCTCAAACAAAGTAAAATTTTGGAGTAGTTTTAACGCACAAACGTAGTTATATATAGTTTTTACAGCTTTAGCTAAACACCATGCACGGAAAGAGTTACATTGAGCCCAAATATTGCCTTTTTTACTCCGTTTTTTTTTTTTGGGTGTACACTGCCAAATTTAAAGTTCATGAAATAATTGAATTTGAATTAGTTCCTTACTAAAAGTTGACTAAACGTGGCAGTTTCATTTCATGAAAGTCGGTTGTGGTAATTTGGTTGGCTTGTTGCAATTATAATTACTAGTACCGCCTGGGGTCGAAAATCGACCAATATTTGTTTGCTTATTTATAGTTGTATAAAATAGTCGGTGCAGTCCTTCTCCGCACTTTAATTCATTTAAAAGAAGAATTATCAAAATCGGTTGAAAAACACGGGAGAAAATGGTCATTAACTGTTTTTACTACGCCTATTTGTATTATGATGAAGTTAAGGTAGGCTTGAAAAATTTCAGAATTACGAAAAATTTAAAATTAACTCAAACAAAAATAAATGTATGCAATAAATTATTTGCGGAGTTGATACAATTTCAGCAACTTTAACCTTACATTAATTCACTTTAAAGCAACCCTGTTATATAAATATCAAATATGATGTTTATAATATTCTCATAAGGACTATAGCTAAAACATTTCTGAAAAATATTTTAGCTGATGATGAAATAATTGAAGTAAAAACAGACTATTGGATTTTACATTGTTTGAACTTATTTTTTTTGAAAATTTATAAAGTGAAAACTGAAAGTAACAATGCACGTATTGACTCTGGTCTGCATTGCCAAAATCTTAATTCCGCTCATTACAAATCAAAATCAATGTTGCTTGTTCAATGATTTCATATAAAGAGCATTTTTAAACTAATCGTTTATATTTTGCAAAAAAAAATATAATTATTATAAAGCAAACAGTTACGCTGAGGTAGTGACTTTAAGGTTTTGTTTTAATTTTAATTTGTAAGAAAATAACGCTTGATTGTTTAAAAAATGGCTGTTAGTTTGAGAACAAAACGAGCTCGAGCTTATAAAAGGCGAAGTTACACTACCTCGACTTAAGTGTTTGCTTTACATATAATTATATTTTGTTTTTTTAAAGATGACTACAGATCGTGTTTATCTACAAGCAAAATGATCCTACTCGTCTCGCATCGCTCCATAAAAACGTCACCTACACGCAAATATGATGTCACAAAAAAAAAAACGAAATTTTTTTTTTAATACTTCAATAATTGTTTAAATCAATAAAATAGTAAAGTTTAACAATGTCTCTGATCATTTTTTTTGTAGTATTCTTTCAAAAAAGTCTTCAGAATCGCTTATCTATACATAAAAGTACCCTTAAGCTGTGAGCACAATTATTTTCTCCAAATAAAGTATTAAAAAGTAAAGTACTTAAAAGTTCTTGGGGGGCGGGGTAATTACCCCCTTTATCCCCCCTTGTATCCGTGCCTGGGTCGTGGCCACACTGCTTATGACGTGTGTGTTTGGGTCATTATCTTGTTGAAAGATATATCCTCTCGGTAGTCCCAATTTATTTACACTCGGCTCCAAATTATCTTGCAATATTTTCAAGTAATCGTGCTTATGTGTAGTAGAGTGTATCTACTACTTGTATGGGAAACATCTTACCCCCAATTACGGTACCAAAATTAAATAGTACATAAAAAATCCTTTCCATTGGTGTACTTTTTATTATTTTCCCCCGAATTGCATTTTTGCATACAAGAACTTTCATACAAGAAATAAAAACATATCAAATATTAAATAACAAGTAGATTCACGTTGAAAAAAACTGTTTTATCGCGTTAGAGACTGTCCTTTTTATATTTTTTTCGTTGTAGTGTACTGTACTTTTTTTCTCTCCATATTTTCGTGTTCTTTTTATGTCCAAATATTTCGTCTGCGAGTGTCGCCCGGGGTCATGATAGACCCCCTGGCTCCCCCTCGCTACGCAACTGAGAGGATTGCAATTTTGCCTCTCTCTCCAAAAAATTAGAAAATTTCGTTTGAGGAGAGTTTCTGAATTGGTGGAATTTTAATTTTTTGTATGCTTTATTAATTTCTCTATTGTTTATTGTGTTAAAACTACAGTTTAAAATTAAAAAATTTCCCTTTCCAAGCAAAAATTTCACTCAAGTTTCAACGGTTTTCAAAAAATAATATTCTATATCAACATTGTTATAACTGTCTTTCTTGCTTTATTTTTATGACAAAGTTGAAAAGAAAACATCGGAAGGAAGTACTTTTTTTATTCGACATAAAATGATGTCAACCAACACTATAAAACTTCAAGCAGTGGCAAGCTCAACAGCTCCACAGCGCTGTATTACCACCTTCAATTATGAATGGTGCAGAAAAACAAAAAAAAATATGCGCTAAACACCAGGCACGATTGTCAATTTATTTTTATATGGATCGAGTTGTTTTTTTATTTTTTTTTTTTTTAGCGTTTCATCCTAGTTTCATGCAGTTTCCTGTGCATGTGCATGCTGGTGTTGTGTTGTTGTTGTCCGAAGCAAATCTAAGCATTAATTAATTTAAGAAATTTACGAGCATTGCGTCGGTTGCCGCTTTTAGTTTTTTCATTTTGTTTTTTTTTTTATTTTTACGCTGCTGAAATTAATTTGTTGGCGGTTCACATATGCACGATTGGCAGCAATTACAAGACACTACAAAAAATTTCAAAAAAAATATGACATATGACATGCATGACATACCTATATGACATGGAAAATAAAGTAGATTTTATCAATAGCTTTAAAATATAAATTGAATTACCTATTTGTTATGAAATAATTCAATGAAATTGGAATTGTAAGAGAAAAAACATCAAGGGATGTGATTGCGTTCTTATAAAATAAGGCCTTATATTTCTTTCAGTGCAACTGCAACTTCATCAACTTTATGCAATGCATCCTTGCTTTGCAATCATTTGCTGTATATCAAAGAGCATATGTCTGTCTGTTCTAGGCTGCTTTAGCTGCAGCACTTGATGCAGCCAGCACTCATTGCTGTGGCTTCGTTTTGATGAAAGGCGTTGTTTTCTAACTCGTCTTCTTTTACAGCAGCAATAGCAGCAGCAGCAGGTTTTTCTTCACATCTTTCCCAGCGAGTTGCCAATTTATTAAATCTTTTGGAAAATTTCTAGTGTTTGTTTCTGTTTTTGTTTTTGTGTTTTGCTCATATAATCTATAGTACCAACAACTAGACTACGTGACAGCATCATGCCATCATCTGCAATAGTCGACGTTGTCGTTGTTGTTTTCTATGATGAAATGAAAAATCAACTTCTTTGATCTTTAGATTGTGACGCCTATTTTTTAAGATTTTATATTAAAAATACTTTTTTGCTGCATAATGCTTATTGTAGTATCCAGTCTAAGAAAATTAGTTTTCGGTTAATGATCTTACGGAACTTAGAGGATATTTATACATATGTATGTATTATACACAAACATCGGCAAAGAACTAAATGTTCAAAAATGCTTAAATTTAGTTATTTTGCTCAAATTTGGGTCAGCTACATATCATTCTTTAGAAAAAAAAGTAGTAAATATACCTTTAAGATAAACTTCAAATCAACATACTCGTATAATTACACTATAGCGCCACTGTTTTTGTACGCCAGATTTGGAGTCTCTAAACACGAAAATCGGAAAAATAATTTTTTAATGGTAACAATTTTTAAAAATTTTTTTTTAAGTTTTTCTAGTTTTCTCCAAAAATAGTCCAAATATAGTACTTGTATAGAAGCCCGTCATAAAAAAACATTCATTGAATATGACGTGTCGTAGCAGACGATATGACATTTTTCATTCACCTCAAATGTTGTTTTGTTCCAGTCGTCGTAAATGTATCCTTACTGATAAAAATCAAAATAATTTTGTGTGCATACTTTTAGGCTAACAACTTTTTTCTTATAAAAGCACTGTAATAGCGAAACAGGTTCTGGTTCAGGCTGAACATGTTTTCAAAAGAATAGCAATAACAACTTTAACAGTTTGAAAGATATAGAGCAGAACGCTTGTCTTTTATATATTTAGATCAGGAACCGAAAATAACTGTTATTTTACAATTTTCAAATGAAAAAGACATAATGAAAAACTTGTCGAAGGACTTTTTCAAATAAACCAGTATAATAAAATTGGCCTCAGTTTCACAAATATTAAGTGCCTTTTAAATTTTCGTCTGATTCCATAAAAGTTCAAAATTAAACTGTTATTTTTTGCCTTTTATTTTTTCGGGCAAAAATAACGGTTACTTTTGACTCTTATTTTAATCGGTCAAAAATAACAGTTATTTTGTGACTTTTATTTTTTCGGTGAAAAATATCAGGCAATTTGTGTTTTCTTAAAGACCGCTTGACCGGTTAAAAAATTATTGAAACCATGTGTAAAATGTGCGCACCGATGAGACGAAAATAATGATATCATTAGTGTTGAAGTCGGTTAAACAGCCTTTGAGAAAATACAAGGTGCCTGATATTTTTGACCGCAAAAATAAAAGGCAAACATTATCTGTTATTTTTGACCAATAAAATAAAACTCAAAAGTAACTGTTATATTTGCCCGAAAAAATATAAGGCACAAAATAAATTTTATTTTTTATGTCGGAAAAGTTTAAAGATAACAGTCACTATGTGAATTTTTCGATAAAAACCCTAACCGGTACGGTCCCTGATTAAGATATCTTGGACCAATAAAATTTTCTATATGTTTGTTCACCAAATTTTTACATTTGAATGAGCAGTTTTTGCGCTATTAAAAGAAATATTTTGCAAAAATTATTTTTTCACATAATAATACAAAGTCAAGGTGTTTTAAAAAAAAAATAAGTTATCGCCGAAAGAAATTCGTGTCTGGGGGGTCGGTCCGCCCCGGGTGCAAGCCAAAATGGGGTGCAAAATTTGGCAACAAAACTTTTTACCACATAATTTTTGATTTTTTTAATAAAAAGAACACACCTCAATGACTTCGGTTTTATATTTGAATATCAAGAGGGTGAAAAAGTGAATGAAAATATTTTTTACCATCACCAGGACTTCGTTTTTATTGAAACAAACTTTAACTTTATATTAAATTTTGTTCAATATTAACGCTCAAAACTAAAACCCAAGTCAATTCCATATGTAATTTTTCATTGGTAAGGGGTGAAATTTTCATACAAATTATATTAAAATTTTCATGACATTAAGATGGAGTGCAAAGCTAAAATGTAAAAACATTTTTTTTATATTCCATTAAGTTTTATAAAAAAACACTTTTTTACATCTTATATTCAGGTTAAGAAGTGTTCAAACTTGCTAGCATAGTAGACATTTCTAAAACCATTAAGTTGCGAAAACCTGCATGATTTTCAGAGTATGATGAATGGAGGAGTCAGTTGTTTTGTAGCAATACATTTCTCCAGAACTTTTCAGAAAAACATATTCATGTCATATATGTCAAAAATTAAAACATACTTTATGATTTTGTGATTACTAAGTCTGAGACCATATATCATGAAACAAACCTCATTTACATTACAGCTTTTATCCTGCTAGAACATAATTTTGAATAGTAATATGTTTTGGGTATAAGTACTGTTACATAAAACTACTAGTCTAAAAATCATTACTGAACTTTTTACTTGCTAAAAAAAATTTCTAAAAAATTAAATTGATTTAAATTCATTACATTTTTTATTTAAATTAAATAAATGGCGTTCTATGACAATTCATGTCATTCTGACGTTTTTTTTATTTTATTTTGAAGATGTCTATTAAAATCTTTATGATGGTTTTCTGAATCCTTTATTTTACTAAAATAGCTAATTATTATTATGTTTAAATCAACCAACAAAAACTGTCAAAAATACAGTTTTAAGAGAAGATAAGATTCACAGTTCCTTAAAAATTATTCTAATTATTGAAATTGAATTTTGTTCTCAATCACCGAATGTGAAGAATCAACAGATTTCTTGGAATTGCCAGCTCTTTTTGAGCCATTCATGACTCTTGACCTTGTCCAAACTGGGCAAGTTTGCTTTGGGAATTATGTAAATAATAGGGGTATTCACACTGCCTTGGGTAGTTGGGTAGTTGGGTAGATTGGCAAATGCCATACATTTTGTTTTTGTGAAAGTGCCATTCTACCTTAATACCCATCTACCAATCTACTCTAGCTGACCCCCTGACTTGTTTGGGTAGATTGATTGAGTACTTTTTTCATGGGTTACCACCTATTCCAAAAGTAGGCAATAATTGAATTGACTAAAAACTAAAACAAAGTAAACAAATTATAAGTGAATAAAATAGACAAATGTGTTAAAATAAGTTATTTTAAAATTTTTGAGATAAAAATTATTAAATGCCGCAAAGTTCACGTTAAAAATTTCTCCCATATAAAATAACTTTTTTACGTCCGTACAATGGCCTAAATTTTGCATTCATAAAATGACATGAATAATATGATGGCAACTCTTTTGTAGCTGTCACTCATCTCTCATCAACTGTTATTCTACAAAGTACTCAATTGCAGTTAAGGGTGCTCGCAGTAATCAAAAGTACTCAATCTACACGTACCCAACTACCCAAGTCAGTGTGAATACCCCTATACTGTTTTGTTTTTAGGTTGGAATCGATTGCTATTTTATAGAGAAGTCAGCGGTTGCTTAAAAATAAAATATTGGTGAATATTAAAAAGGCAAAAATAGCACGCTAAAAAAAATAGTAACGTTGGTGAATACGGGCTTCATAAGCAAACTTTAACTATAAAAATATTTTAAACAAACGATCGTGGCAGTGTTGCCGCGACGGTTCTAAAAAAAGTATCCATAAAAAGGTCAGAAATGGATCCAAATGTATCCACTTAAAAAAAAAATAAGTATTCAGGTATCAAATTGCAAAAAACTATATTATATTCACTTTTTAAACACAAAAAAGTAGTTTTTGATTCTTATCTCAATCAATTTTTATAAAAAGTATTTAATTAGAAGCGGCATATACTGTGTTTACATGCAGAGTAAACTCGTAATGAGCTCTGCATGTAAACAAGGGTTGAGTTGAGTTTCGTTAAACCCAAGAAAACTCCACAAAACTTGTTGGATTTAGCTGAGTACTATCTGTTCAAATCTTTTATGGTATTCTTCACTTAAAAATAATAGCTGCAAGAGTCTGTTGAACAAGAGTCTATTGAGCTACCAACAAAAAATTTGCTCCAAACAAACTTGACAAATCTAACTCAATTCGACGTCTTGCTTGTAACCCTAACTACGGATTTACAAAATTACAAAAAAACACAACAATGGCAATGCATTATGACTCTTAAAAGACTCTTTTAAGACTCATATAAATGAGGGTTCATCATCATAATGCGTTAAAAAAAGACTCTTTTATGAGTACATTTTCGTATGTTGTGGGCTCCAAAATATGATTCATATTTTTAGTACATACACACTCATAGTAATAACTCATAGTAATAACGGTTTTTAGACTCATATTTAAAACTCTTTTAAGACTCATATTGAGTACTCTTTTAATACTCATATCGAATACTCTTTTAAGACTAATATTGAGTACTCTTTTAATACTCATATCGAATACTCTTTTAAGACTCATATAAGTGGTCATTTTAAAACGAACATTTGTTGTAGTTCACTTCCAATGCATATATATCGCCACAAATAATTCTCCGAAAAGCGACGTCAGGAAAGCATGTGTCCACAACGGACAGTTACAAAGTTTTATACAATTAAAATAAATATTCTCGATTAAGTTCTTATTTATTTATTAGATATGGTGCTTTTAAAATAATCCGATTCTATTCTCTCATACACTCCCATACAAGACTCTTTTATGAGTCTTTTTCTGATTACGCATATGTATATCAATCAATATATGATCCTTTTATGAGTCTTTTTTATGAACAATCATGTTACCGTCATATTTAGGACTCTTTAATGAGTGTCTTTTATGAATACTCATAAAGCAGATACAATAATAACTGTTTTATGAGTCTTATTTTTGAACAATCATTTCAGAGTCATATTAAAGCCTCTTTCATGAGTCCTTTTAATGATTCATCAAAAAACATGCATAAAAAACACTCTTTTTAAAGTCATTTTTTGGAAAGCCTCTGAAAATATTTGCAGGGTTCATAAAAAAAAAAACATAAAATCAAAAAATTCCTATCTATCATTTGAAAATTTTTTCAGAAGAACCAAAAAACTTTCTAAATTAAAACAAAACCATATTTTTTCAGTATAATTTTGTTAATTAAATCATTGATTTTAGTAGTAGGAGTGTAACATTTTGCATAAAAATACATTTGGATACGGTGCATCATAATCAATCAAAAACTCGATTTTGAATTTTTGGTAATTTAGAGCATATTTGGATTATTTTGGCTATATTTTCATATAAAACTGATTTTTAAAATAAAAGTATCCAAATTTCCACTAAGCCTAAATAATAAGTATTCATCAATTTTTGAAGAAAAAAGTATCCAAATGGATCCATTTGGATCCAAACGGCAACACTGGATCGTGGTTCCATCGTATTCGGTACTCGCTATCACACGGTTCGAAATTAAGGTTCATTTTTTCAACTTTTTGAGTTGTGATATGCATTATTTCCAAAAAAGTTAAAATTTTCAACTGTTTTTGGAGAAGAAAAGTCATTATATAAGGAATTTTCAACTATTTGTGATGAAAATTTCTTCTAATAAGTTGAATAATTTTACTTAAAAGTTGAGAATTTAGACCTAAAAGTATGAAAAAGGAAAAAAAGAAATTTCTCAACTATTAAAGTTATAATTGTTGAATAATTGAAAGTTTTGGTAAAATCATTCGAAGAAAAGGTTAAAAAATTTCAACTACAAAGTTAAAAAAAAAAATACAAAGTGAAATTTTTCAACCAAGATGTTGAAAATTTCAACCAAAAAAAATTAAAAATTCAACTAAAAGGTTGACTTTTTCAACCGAGAAAGTAGAAAAATTGAAAAAAAAAAGTTGACTTTCTCAACCAAACAATGGAATTAGAAACCCGACTTTTCAACTGAATAAGTTGAAAAATTTAGAAGAAAGGTTGATTTTCTCAACGCTGGTAGTTGAACATTTCAACTGGAAGGCCGATTTTTCAACCGAAAAAGTTGAAAAAAATAAGTAGTTCATAAATTCAACTAAAAGGTTGCCTTTTTTTAACCCTATAAGTTGGAAAATTCAAATTAAAGTTAGTCCGGAATAATCCTTAACACTTTCCTAAATAGAAAAAAAACCAACGAGCAATTGATAATGTGTTAACATTTTTATTTTATTGGTACAAAATTAAAAGCAGTTATATAATTGAAAACGGTTAAATTATTCAAAATAATTTTTAATAAAAATAAATAAATAATAAATAAAGTCTTACAGATTATAAATTAAAAATTAACAACTTTCACAGAATTGAATGGCTTTTTATTCTTTATATCATTACTAGTGTAAAAGCCCGTCCTACGACGGGAGGGAACAATTTAGAGTACAAAATGCGACAAAAAATTTATTGGATTTATATACAAAGATTTTTATTTAAAAACCTTTATTTATTAAATTATTTTGATAAAATTTCTTTAACTACAACATTTCTAGTAAAAAAATTCTTAGAATTTTTAACCAATTAACCTTTTCCTTGACATCTATAATGCTTAGTTTTACATCATCAGCCCGCTTAAACTGCCCATGACTAAATACCAGTTCTTTTAGAAAAACTCCTACTTTTTGCAATATTTAACTGGAGTTTTTGTCAGTTTAACTGGAAATTGTCGCCTCTGGAGAGTGAAAGGCAAATCTGTGTTTGTCGGGGACAAATCAATTGTAGGTATGAAAACTATTTCATGTTCGCCAGTGCACCTGTCAATACCTGTGCGATGATTAATTAAGTTTTTAGGTTTTTCAAAACTAACCACCTTCCATTACAGATATCTCTTTTGGTATGGAAATTTTGAAGAAGTATTATAATTCTTCCAATTTCGAGGTTTAACTTATGCAGTGGCATTCCTAAAGGATAAAATTGATTCAAAAACTCGGCAGGGTAATTTTGTTTATCGTTATCATCACTGTCTTCAATTTAATCCGTGCTCAGATCTCTCACTGTGTCACCAACTAAAATATCTAGAACTTGCTCGTTGACTTCGTTTACATCGGAATTTTTTGGGCACAGGATAGCAATTCTGGAATAACGGTTGATGTTATTTGGACTCAAAGTATCGCCAAAAATCTATTTAACCCTTTCAATGGATTTGTCAATTTTATTGGACACATCGGAAAAATTTTTTTTTTTTTTTCCAACGTCTTTTCTATAATCAAATAGGTTGGTAGTATGAAATGAAGTTGTGCCAACATGACAAAAATAATTTAAGGGAGATATATAACGTTTAACTTAGTTAGATTTTTGATTTTATGCCCAACAGAAGCCTTCAATTTTTTTATATCGCGTGTTAATAAATTTTCCAAAAAAGAATTGGAAATTGTGATTGGTGTGCAAAGTATAATTTTTTTTTTTTTATAATAACAATTGCATAAATAACTCATTTGCATTTGTCTCCGGTTGTTTTAGTTGAACTAAAATATTGAAATACAACGTTATCATGGTTTTGTCCATTATATTAGACAGCCTGCCAAAAGCAAAGCAGCTCATGTAAAAATCAGAGGGATGGTTTTTTATCTTTTTATTGCTTAAATGATTAAAATATTCTAGGTAAGCCATTGAAAGGGTTAATAAGCGAACCTTTACAAACAAAATGATCGGGAATTTCTATGATATCTTCATCTCCATTTCCTAACTTGAGTAGCCAATCACTAAAGCTTGGATCAGAAGACTGAACATTGTGATTTAATTCTAGCAATTCCAATTGACACCAATAAACAGATTGGATGCTGTTCCTGCAGATTTGCTGTCGCTGGCAAGCTGTAAGATGAGCAGTGGTAAATAATCGCCGTCAGCCTAAATTTGCGAGTAAATTCTTGTGCAATATGTGCCCAAGAAGGTACTCGCAAATGCACGAAACAAGAAAGAAGAACACCGGTAAGTAAAGATTTGATTTAATAATAATTAGTTTTATTTATCCCTTATTTTTTTTCTTCCAAAAGGTGGATATAAGCACAGGATAAAATAATGCTAGAGATGTCACGGATAATTTTAAATTATTTACACAAGGTATGAGAGCAAAAAAAAAGCGTCTGATTGTTCGAGAAAAATTATCAAGAAGGAGGCCGCCATTAAAGAGACGAAGACACCTCCGAGGCACTCGTTCGGCTATCGAGAATCGATACTCGAACGAGTCGTTAAGTATGTATTTATCTTTTACCTTTTGTGAGCATTAATCTTATACCTTTTGCATTTAGGGTTGCGGCCTTAACACCAACGTCACTGAAAGTATTAATTGCTGTTCAGTTTATGCAGACCGAATAGGTTCTGGTTCTGTTAACTAAGAAGCACTGTAATAGCAAGAAATGATGTTTGGTGTATAGTAGTTGAGAAAAATGACGATAGTCTTCAAGGTTCTGGTCCAGGCTGAACAGGTTTTAAAAAGTACAGTACGTACAAACATTTCAAATAGATAATTTTACAACAGGTTCTGGTCCAGGCTGAACAGGTTTCACGATATAGAGCAAAAGGTTTAGTAAGTACAAACATTTCAAATGGATAATTTAACAACAGGTTCTGGTCCAGGCTGAACATGTTTTACGATATAGAGCACGGAGCAGGACGCTTGTGTTTTATATATTATAGCCTGTTTCAAAAGAGAAGAACATTTTCGCGCATGTTTGAGAATAAGAAAATAATTTTGAGAGTGTTCTTCATTCTGATTGGTCGACATTCTAAATAAAATTTAATATTCTCTGAAAATTATTGTATATTCCTGAATTTTGTTGTTCATCGCAACTGCGCTGCGGAAGTACTGAATATTATTTTTCAAAATCAACCAATCAAAATTGAAAAGAAAATTTGTGTCAGAAAAAAAATTTTTCATACGGAATTTCACTTCACAATTTTTCTCTTAGGAAAATAATTTATTTGTAAAAATATAGTTCGAAAAAGGATTTAAAGCTTCAGGTGTGATATCTTGCGACCCAAAACGGATTTCGTTAAAACACAAGAAAATTTATCGATGGTTTTTAAAGTACTGTGTCAAAAAACAGTAAAAAATACACACAAAAAAGCATAAAGTTCAGCAAACAGTACAAAAAGAGCAATAAATTACGCTCAAAAAAATTTCTGGCTTTAGAAATAATTTCTCACTGCGCATCGAAAAATGAAACTAAAAAATGTTCTTCTCTTTTGAAACGGGCTATAAGATATTTAAGTATAAGACTATTATCTGCCTCACTTCATAAAAACAAAAAAAAACTTGACTGAAATAGATGAAAAATTTTACTTAAAAGTTGAAAAAGTCGTCTTTAAATTGATTTCATCCAATGACAGGTTCAAAATTTTAACTTAAAAGTTGAAAATATAATTTTATATAAGAAAAATATTGGTTTCAACCACAAAAATTTCAGTAAGGTTGAAAATTTAGACCTACATTTGTAACCGTGTACCTTCAGCGAAAAAAAAATTAAAGATAATTTTTTTTTTGAACAGCGTTGTTGCACGATCTTAAACTACAAGGAAGTGCGTTCCAAAGACGAACAGAATGAAAGAATAACTGTTTTTCAAACGTCAAACAAGAAAAACTTAAACAATTAATTTTATTTGTTCGGCTGGATCGCGAAAAATTTCATCTGATATAAGATAAGATATGTATAAATATAAGTAAAGATTTAGCAAGAAGCATTCGTATATGAATAGGTGTAAAATACTGCGGCGTCCATAAAACAATGGGACTTGCAGTGGAAATTCGATATTGCTACCATTTTTTCTAAAAAGTATATAAATTGCATATCATAGCTCTGCGTTGCTGGGTATTTGTTTGTGTTTTTGCTAATTGTATGCAGAAGTGTAATATTTTCACCCACACATACGCATAAAAGCAATTTGCAAGTGACCATAAAAACACACTTATGCTTAAACGCCGCCCACAAACGCCCACACTATTACTTGCATAGAACTAACTTGTTTTTAACGTGAATTAGCTGCGGCTATTAAAAAAAACATACAAGTTATGCTAGCAGCTGACCTTAATTTACGGTGGTGGTGTTCATTGGTTTTTGGCCTCAAAGCGTTGTTGAACTGCTGCGCATGAAAGGTGAACATTTTTTGAGCTAATTTTAATATCCGCAAAAATTTTCCAAATGAACGAACGAATGGCAGGTTATGTTAAAATAATTTGAGCCAGCAGCTAGCACGCATACCTATGCAAGTATGCAGGCTGGCAGGCACGCACACACAAAACGCACTACCATCACCACCACCAAACAAACATGCCTCAACGCTCAAAATGTAATGAAATTAATTTGTGTGCGCATCAGAGAGTTGTAATTTTTTCATCTTACAATGATTTTATTTCATTTAATTAACTTTCTGAAATGGTTTAAATAAAATTTGAGCAATGTTTGTGAATGAGAGAAGCTCAGCAGCAACAATTGCTACAAAGCTTTTACAATGCGTGGTTGGTAGCGTTGTAGGTGACTGGATGACTGACTGTATGTGGTGCAGCTGCTAGTATAGGTGAGTACGTTTGTGTGAGTTGTTTGAAGTATTTTTCCTTTTACAATGCTTTTCCATGCTACATTCAGGCAGCTTATTTGAGGAAAAAAAGCAAAAAAATAATAGAACTTAACTTTTTAAAATGCTTTGCTTTTTAAGAAGCTTTTCAATAGCTTTTGTTACTTGTACGAGAAGCAGGCATGCGTGAATGCAAGACTTACGTGCTTAAAAATAAATATGTGCGAGTGAGTGAAAAAAATTCTAAAAGAAACATTGCTGGTTTTTCGTTTTAAGAGAAAGATAATAGATAATAGATAATATATAATAGATAATAGATAATAGATAATAGATAATAGATAATAGATAATAGATAATAGATAATAGATAATAGATAATAGATAATAGATAATAGATAATAGATAATAGATAATAGATAATAGATAATAGATAATAGATAATAGATAATAGATAATAGATAATAGATAATAGATAATAGATAATAGATAATAGATAATAGATAATAGATAATAGATAATAGATAATAGATAATAGATAATAGATAATAGATAATAGATAATAGATAATAGATAATAGATAATAGATAATAGATAATAGATAATAGATAATAGATAATAGATAATAGATAATAGATAATAGATAATAGATAATAGATAATAGATAATAGATAATAGATAATAGATAATAGATAATAGATAATAGATAATAGATAATAGATAATAGATAATAGATAATAGATAATAGATAATAGATAATAGATAATAGATAATAGATAATAGATAATAGATAATAGATAATAGATAATAGATAATAGATAATAGATAATAGATAATAGATAATAGATAATAGATAATAGATAATAGATAATAGATAATAGATAATAGATAATAGATAATAGATAATAGATAATAGATAATAGATAATAGATAATAGATAATAGATAATAGATAATAGATAATAGATAATAGATAATAGATAATAGATAATAAATAATAGATAATAGATAATAGATAATAGATAATAGATAATAGATAATAGATAATAGATAATAGATAATAGATAATAGATAATAGATAATAGATAATAGATAATAGATAATAGATAATAGATAATAGATAATAGATAATAGATAATAGATAATAGATAATAGATAATAGATAATAGATAATAGATAATAGATAATAGATAATAGATAATAGATAATAGATAATAGATAATAGATAATAGATAATAGATAATAGATAATAGATAATAGATAATAGATAATAGATAATAGATAATAAATAATAGATAATAGATAATAGATAATAGATAATAGATAATAGATAATAGATAATAGATAATAGATAATAGATAATAGATAATAGATAATAGATAATAGATAATAGATAATAGATAATAGATAATAGATAATAGATAATAGATAATAGATAATAGATAATAGATAATAGATAATAGATAATAGATAATAGATAATAGATAATAGATAATAGATAATAGATAATAGATAATAGATAATAGATAATAGATAATAGATAATAGATAATAGATAATAGATAATAGATAATAGATAATAGATAATAGATAATAGATAATAGATAATAGATAATAGATAATAGATAATAGATAATAGATAATAGATAATAGATAATAGATAATAGATAATAGATAATAGATAATAGATAATAGAGAATAGATAATAGATAATAGATAATAGATAATAGATAATAGATAATAGATAATAGATAATAGATAATAGATAATAGATAATAGATAATAGATAATAGATAATAGATAATAGATAATAGATAATAGATAATAGATAATAGATAATAGATAATAGATAATAGATAATAGATAATAGATAATAGATAATAGATAATAGATAATAGATAATAGATAATAGATAATAGATAATAGATAATAGATAATAGATAATAGATAATAGATAATAGATAATAGATAATAGATAATAGATAATAGATAATAGATAATAGATAATAGATAATAGATAATAGATAATAGATAATAGATAATAGATAATAGATAATAGATAATAGATAATAGATAATAGATAATAGATAATAGATAATAGATAATAGATAATAGATAATAGATAATAGATAATAGTTTTTTATGTTTTGTAAATATCTCGGTTTAAGCAAAGATTATCATCGGAACACTTTATCTGAAAGCTAGGAGCACCCAAGCAATCGAAGCCCCAAGTCAAACACGATTTGAAATTTCTGAACACGTCTACTGGTAATGCTTCAGTAGCATTACCAGCAACCAGCTTCAGAATTCATTTGATTAGAAATGAGAAAAGAATTAAAAAGAGGTAAAGCGTAGGACCATGTCTAGACCGGGATTCGAACCGGGCACCGCTGGGTTGGCAGTCAAGCACATTAACCAGTCGTCTACTAAGGAACGTGAAAATATCAAACATTTGAAATTTCTCGCACAAACAGTACAACAGATGCTTGAACTTGGCTTAAAATATGATCTTGTTTTTATAAAATTCTTGTTTAAACTTATAAGGCGTCAAAAATCAATAACAATTTTTTTTATTTTTAAACAATTGACAACACATTTTTTTATTTATTTATCTTGATTAATGAGGTACATATTTAGATTAAAAAATGTTTTTCAAACATTTTCAAAACTTAGGTTTTGTCATCTTTTTCATGTTTGGAAATATTGTGCGCCACCTCGTAATTCTGTTTTCTAAAGCATTTTGTTTTTCTAACCTCACAAAATTTTGAGTTCCTGGATATCAAAGTTGAATATTCGTGCACTATTTCACGCCTTAATAAAAGAAAGCTACTATTTTCAAAATAGTTGAAGTTTTGTGGTTTGCCTTCTAGCCACATTATATAGAATATTTTGTTAGCATTTCTCAATGCAACAGGCTATTCATGTTTTTGTGCGCAAGCATAAGCCAAAGCGTTGCCATATTGTCTTAAGAGCATGCCTAAAAGCACACTTAAATTATTTTATTTGCTGGTGCTGGCATTGGTGTTGATGTTGTTGCTGCTGCGGTTGTTTTTGTTATTGTTGCCAATGTTTCCCTAGCAGTTTGCTGTTGTTGTTATTGTTGTTGTTGTTGTTGTTGTACTTGCAAAACCATTTGCATAATTTAAAATGTAATTTTGCCCCCGTTGTTATTGCATTGCTTCGGTGTGATGTTTGTCTGAGTGTGTGTGTCTTGGCTCAAATTGATATTACAACCATTTGTAGTACCGAAAAGTGTGTGTGTGTTTGTGTGTGTGTGTAGAATTTTGCCTTTTTCGCTATAGCTAGCCCCCCGCTGGCTGTTTTTGCAGTTGGCTCAGTGTAAATGGCACCAGCAACCAACATAAAAGTACACACCAAAAAAAAAAAAAAAAAAAAAAACAAAAAAGTAGAGAATAAGAAAAAAACAAGCTACAAAAAATACATAAAAACAACAAAAATGCTTTTATATCGTCATTATTACACGACCGACAATTTCCCGGTTGTTTTCGCAGGATTTCTTCAGCCTTAACGTTAGCTGAAGCGTATGTGTGTGTGTGTGTATGTGTGGTATGCGTGTATTTGTGGGTTTTGTTTTGGCGCAACAGCATGTTAAACACACAAACGCATGCTGCTTTGTATTCAATCTAGCAAGCACAAAAACACACACACTTACAAACACACAGTTACATTTTAGCATCCTCCAACTCACTCACAGAACTTACACAGACATGTTTTTATTACTATAACGTTCCGCACAATCTGAAAATGATTTGCCAAAGTTCGCTACATCAATTTGTTTCAGTTTTTTTTGATGTGGAAACTCGTATCTGTGTGTGTACGAATGTGTGTGTGTGAGTGCATGTTTGTAAGTGTTTTTAAGCATGTATGTAAATGTAAGCATAAAATATTAAATGGAACGCCTGAGTGATGAGCATGATGAACAAGTTGCTATTTTTTACTTTCTTATTTTAATATTTTTTTTTTTCTTGTTTTCATCTTTAAAATGTGCGGATGGCAAAAATTTGTTTTGATAAGAATTTTAAATGTGGCAACATTGAAATTTTGCACGCATGAATATTTTGTTTTTCTTTGTTTTTATAATGGTTTTTCTCTTACCTGTTTGGCAGAAAATTATGATAATTTTTAAAAAGCAAAATAAAACAATTATTATGGCAATAAAAAGCAGGCATCAATTGTTTAAAAGTTGTTTTCACAAGAAAATAATCTGCAGAATTGGCAATAAACTTAAGCTGAACTTGAAGTTGGAGATGAGATATAAGGGACTATTCCGAAAAAATTTTGCCGCTGCAAGGACTAAAATTAACATGCCTTAAATACTTTTGTGTGTTCCAACAAAATTTTTATTGTTAAAGATTTCCTGCACGTAGATTTTAAGCTTCAACTTTTGTCTCTATAAAGCATTAGTTGCATTTGGATACTCTATCAATTTATCTTTAATAAATAAATAAATAAAAAAAAAACAAAAGGCTATTTAAACTTATTGGCCTGCTTTGAAAACTTGAACTAAAATGAAGAGCATAACAGATATGTATGTTTATGTGAGGTAACAATGATAACAACAACAAC
Source organism: Tetanocera ferruginea (assembly GCA_958299015.1). NCBI lineage: Eukaryota > Metazoa > Arthropoda > Insecta > Diptera > Sciomyzidae > Tetanocera > Tetanocera ferruginea. The sequence continues at coordinate 22,226,716 of OY282641.1, forward strand.
AACAAAATGCAAAAGTTTCCAAAGTTAACTTTTGGTTAAATTGTCCTTTTTATGCCTTGTATTCTCTTGGCTTGTATGCATGAATATCAGTCTCTCAAGTTTGTTACATTTCCGCTCATATCCTACAAGCATATCCGGACCTTGCTAGATATATATCAATATATATATAATATATAGGTACATATTTGCATTTGTGTGCCATTTATTTCTTGTTGGTTCTCTTTTTTTTTTATTTTCCTTGCTATTCAGTCAGATTATTTGTTTGCTTTTTTTCATGTCGGTTTGAAATTTCATTTTTGGCTTATTTTTGTTAAAAAAGTTTTTGTTTTTTGTTAAATTCACAAGTTTTCATGCATTGCGCCTTGATCTGAAGCTTTATTGATGTTTCTTTTTGTTAATATGTAATTCAAATTTATTGTTATCGAAGCAATACAAGAAAAAACTAAATCTAACAATAGCACATTCTGGGAATAGAAAACTTGGACAAAATGTTTGGCATATTTTTAGGCTTATTAGTAATAATGTTCAGTTTTTGTGCTGTTGCTTGTGTTGAGGGATGCTGCAAAAAGTCGATATGAGTCGAATGATAAATGTTAGTATTTTAATATAATATATGAAAATTATAAAAAAAAACATCAAAGTCATCATTTAACAGCCTAACAATATGTCGTCTAAGCCATAAATACAGTGTTAACCATATGTCTGTGTTTTGTTAATAATCTCAGTTTAAACTTATTCTTTAATTAATTCTGAAGTTTGTAAACTTTGAGTGTCCTGAGTATTTTGCGAATATAGTATATTTTTTCTTATTATTTTCTTAACTGATAACTCTATTTGTCAGTTAGTCATTTATAGGTTTAAATCATGAAGTTGTCTTTCATTCTGGGAAAACGATAAGATTTCCTTTTTGGTATTAAAATACTGTATTAAGAACTCAGGTGACCGTGGCATGCAGGTTAATTGTGTGGCTTAGCATGCTCGGAGTCCGGGTTCGATCCCCAGCCGCGGCGAAAAGTTTTTTCAATATAAAATTTTTCTGATCGGTCACCACCTCTCTGTAGACAATGGCAAACCTCAGAGAGTAAATAATGCCATGTAAAGCTTCTTGAGAACATGAGCCGTTCGGAGTCGGCATAAACATGTAGGTCCAGTTCTCGGTCAATTGTGTGCAAACATTTAATAACACACACAACACAATTGATCATAAGAAGCTCGGTCAAAGTCCTTTCAAGGGCTGAAATGGCCAATTTGTTTTTTTTTTGTTTGTTTTATTAAGAACTCATTTTACACCTCATACAACTCCAAGATAATTTAAAAGTACTGGCGATGAAGCGTATAGTAAGGTATCAATTGAATGCAGTAGCATTTAGGGAAGAAGTCGGAGAAAACTTCACTATTTAAGGCTCAAAGACATCAGATGTAGACATTTTTTTGCGAACAAACATGACTTCCTAGAAAATTGGCAACATGATCGTTGGTCAGACGAAACAATGGTTAATATCTTCGATCTATGTGGAATGATAGAAAACAAGAAAAGAAAGTCTAAAGTCGGTTAAGGCCGACTATGAAATACCCTAAACCTACTTTAAAAAAAAAAAATAATAATATTGAAAATGTGCGTGACCGTGGGCGGATGAAGCTTATATTTTATATACAATTAAATGTTGAAGAAAAATTTACACATACCAAGTTTTATTCCTGTAACTCACAGTTAATGCCTTTATTATGCTTTCGCTATGGGAGGTGGGCGTCTTCATGGACGGATTACTCCCAATTTTTGAACACAACTTAGTTTTGGTATAAACTACATACATACCAAATTTGATCTCTCTATGACAAACATAATCTTATTTATTGCGTTTTCAATTTTTGTGTTATATAGGAGGTGGGCATGTCCGTGATCGGATGACATCCATTTTTCGATGACATTTTTGTGTTCATACAAAACACATACACACCAAGTTTTATTGTTGTACGTAAATTATGAGCTTATTTATGCAGTTTTCAATTTTTGCGATGTTTGGGAGGTAGACCTGTCCGTGGGCGGATAATGTCAATTTTTCAAAACCATATTTGTTGTGTCATAAAAAATACACTTGCCAAATTTTATCTCTGAACAATTAAACAGAGGCTTATTTATTGCGTTTTCAAATTTTTGGTTGTATGGGAGGTAGGCATAACCGTAGGCGGATTCCAAAAATATTCAATAGTGCAGATCCTTGGGTCAGTGTGATCATGTGTATCAAGTTTCATGTAATTATCTCAGCTCCTTTTTCTTATCCTGTGTATACGGACAACACACAGACGGACAGACGGACGGATGGACATGAATTGCTCGACTCACGAGGTGACGCTGATCAAGAATATATATACTTTTCTATACCGCACTCGCCTCGTTCTATGCGTTACAAACGTTTGCACAAAGTTAATATACCCTGACCTTTTAGGTTTAGGGTATAAAAATTATTAACGACCCTAAAACATAACACAAAAAAGGATAACCCAGCAAAAGAGAAAGTCGTGAGTTCCATCTCTTCTGCTTTCATACCTAGATGGCATCATTTTAGCATATGAGCTCTAGATTCAAGCATTCCAATATTCATGAGGCTTCCTGGCTGTCCTCTGATCAAAAAACACGGAATCAAATCGATCCCGTTTTAATTGATAGAAGGCACTCTTCCTGTCCGTGGTGCCAACATAGATTCTGATCATTATCTTGTCGCAGCCAAGATCCACACACGTCTGTGCGCAGCTAAGAATGCTCGAAATCCTACAAAAAAAAAAACTAGACGTCGACAAGGTGCAGTCTAAAAAGACTTCGCTACTCGACTCTCACTCTTGCTTTAAGAAAGCGGAGGATCGACGATATATGCACGCAGTGAACGCACATATCCCACTCTATGCGTATGGCTGCCGAAGAGGTGATAGGCTACCACCGTCCTTGCCGAGCAATACCAGGAGTGTCGTGACGTCACTACAGAGAAGGACACCGCCTACGAAGCCACCCTCTGTCGGTTGTAACGCGTGCTGTTATGGAGCGTTACCGAGAGAAGAGGACGGAAGAGAGACGCATTTTCAGGCGAAAAAAACGAGAGGCGAAAATGCGTGAGTGCGAGAAAATTGAGATGCATGGCGACAGGAATGAGACTCGAAAATTTTTCGAAAAGATAAGACGCCTGGTCAATAGTTTCAAGACCGGAGCTTCTTCCTGCAAGGATAAAAATGGGAATCTAGTAATAGATTTCCATAGAACACTGATGTTATGGAAGGAGCACTTTCCTAGTCTTCTAAATGGCGCTTACAAAAATCCCGCCAAAAGAGATGATATCCCGGAAACCCCAATTATGTATGATAGCGTTGAAGTTTCGCAGAACGACTTTAAATGTAAATGAAATCACAGGCTTCTTTGCAGAATATGGTCGGAAAAATGCATTCCAGATGATTGGAACCCCAGTGTGCTCTGCCCAATCCACAAGAAAGGTGATCCCACTATTTGCGCCAACTACCGTGGGACTAGCTTTCATAATATCGCATATAAGGTCTTGTCGAGCGTATTGTGTGAAAGACTAAAGCCCATCGTCAACCAACTGTTTGGATCCTATCAGTGTGGCTTTAGACCTGGAACATGCACCATCGACCAGATCTTTGTGCTAAGAAAAATCTTGGAGAAGACCCTTGAGAAACAAATCGACACACACCATCTTTTTCGCAGTGAATGCAGATAAAACAAAGTATCTTGTGTCAACAAACAAACAGTCCCAGCGCCTTGGAAACCACTTTACTGTTGACAAAGCTTTCTTTGAGGTTGTAAAGGACTTCGTTTACCTGTGATCCAGCTTTAACCCTTCCAACGATATCAGTATTGAGATTAAACGAAGTATAACTCTTGCCAAGAGGTGTACTTTGGGCTCAGTAGGCAATTGAGAAGCAGAGCTCTCTCTCGACGAACAAAACTGACGCTCTATAAGTCAATAATCATGCCCGTCCTACTATATGCATCACAAGCCTGGACGTTGAGCAGCATGATGAAAGGGCTTTTGCAGCATACGAGAGAAATATCCTTCCAATCTGCGTCAATGGCGAGTACCGAATACGATGAAACCACAAGCTGTATGAGCTATATGCCAACAGCGATATAGTTAAATGTATTAAAATAGAGCGGCTTCGCTGGCTAGGTCATGTCGAGAGAATGAACGACGAAGCTCCAGCGAAAAATTATTCGATTCGGAAGACCGCATCTCCGTTGGAAAGACATTGGATAACCTGATAACGCTTGGAGTTTTCAACTGGCGCCAGCAAACGCACGGCAAAAGAGGCTGGCGCAAATTCTTAGAGCAGGCCAAAACCGACGAACGATTTTAAGCGCACTATCTAAATTAAAAAAAAAATTAAATAGTTTCGATAGTATCGTAAGTGTAGACGTAGAATTCCGAGCCACTTTCATCTCTGCCCGCTATATAATTTGCGAGCTACTGCCAGTTTAACTATTAATTTCAAAATAAAATTAAGACCCCGATTTTTAAAAAAATCGTATGATGAATTGTATATCTTACACTGAGCAAATGTCCTTTCCATTAGTGCCTCTTTCGTCTCTGTCTGATGTTTAGTTTGCGAGCTACACTTTTGTCTCTGTCCGATGTTTAGTTTGCGAGTTACACTCGCTAGTGCTAGTGGGATGTGGGATCCAAATTAAATTGCGTTAAAAACAAAAATTAAAATTTTACGCCATCCATCTATTGGGTAAAAGCATAAAACGAAATATGATTCAAATCTTTTTTTTCATAAGAGTTAAATTTAACCGGATCACAGACCCATTTCGTTAAGTTTGACAGTTTGAGTCCATTGACTGAGTTGAAAAGAGGTTGTGATTTACATCTTGTGCTAAAAAAGAACACTCAGTTCTAAGTAGTACATGCAAGAACCAAATAAAGAAGTAACACATACAAGAACCCAATGAAGAAGCCTGCGAATCAGTTCGTATAAAACAATAACAATACAAGCAACAACAACGAAATAAAAACAAAGAAAGCAGCAGGCACAGCATAAGCAGCTGATGATTGATTTTCTTAAGTAAACACATACATTTTTCTTCTTATATTTTGCTATTTTGTGACTTTAATATAATAGTGACAAAATCCAAAATTAGATATTCATTCAGCACAGGATATATCTGCTATTTAAGTATATATATTATCTTTAAACGATGAGTATTAAAGGCTGTAGGTATGTCCTAAAGTACTCGTCAAAAAAGTTTCATGGCCTTGAAAAAAATTTGTTAAAACGACCCCACACAAACTGCGCTATAAGACGTAATTCAACGTCAAAAAATAAAAAAATACCAAAAATCTTCAATACAAAAAGTTGGCTTAAGTTATGAATTTTTATGTTACTCCGATAAAGCGTTAATCCAATAGAACAACAAGTGGGTTTATTCGTGAAAAATGGAAACTTTTTATTAACAAGGTTTTGATTCTAATTTTAAATGAGCAAATAGGAGAATAAAACCAAGAGTTACTTCATAAACTTCATAAGCTTCTTTAAAAAATTTTATTTTAAATTTTCAAATTAATCACCAAACCACAAAAGTTGCTTATAATTAAAATATTTTCACTGCATGACTTCACTGAGCAGTAATGCTTAAAACATTTCCTTGAAATTTTAACGTCATTTTTTGTTACATATTCATTTATTTCAGTGTCTTACCTTTCCTCATTTAAGCATAGTTTTATATATTAATATATTACTAGTATCGCCTGGGGTCGAAATTCGACTAATTTATTGATTGCCTATTTATAATTACTAGTAAACCTAACCCGGCAATCATTTGGAAGACGATTGGAAGATTAGAAGATTTGGCGAAGCGCTAGCGATTCGCCTAAGGGTTCTTTCGCCTAAGACTCTTCTCGGCGATTCGTTGGCGAATCTTCCAGGCGAATCGCTTTAGACTCCTCTTGGTAATTCGCCGGCGAATCTTCCCGGCGAATCGCTTTTATGGCCTCAGCTGCTTACATTCGGCGATTCCCGGAAGACTCTCAGAAGAGTTCGCCGGCGATCGTTTCATCTTCCAAGCGATTCGCTGGAGATTCTCAGACGATTAAAAATGTTTGCAGGGAATGCACGAATTCGAGCAATTCAATAAAAATTAAAAAGATCATTATCTGAATGGTTTGACTTGAAACGTAAGATCTGACACTAAATTTTTTAATGTAACTGTCAAAATACGAAGACGGACTTACACTTATATTACTACTGAGACAAACATTATTACTATTTGAAAACATCGCAGCTTAACTCTTCCAGCTATAAAACATAACTAATTTAAAAAAAAACGAAGTGAAAAATAGATTAAAGACATAATACTAAGAGATATTTCACAAATTAATAAAAGGTACTTACAGAACACTTACAACATCGATTTATAACACCTTAAGATGAAAAAACGCCAAAAATCCCAAAAAAAAACAGACTGAGTTGTTTGCTCGGAAAGTGGAACTTTTGATTTTGGAACTGCATTTTTCGGACAATTGACATTTGAGGAATGCATAAAAAATAATTTTGGTTAAAAATTTTTAGCTTTGAAAAAAATTAAAATTCGATAGTATTTTATATATAGCATAGTATTTATTAATTTTTTGTCATAAAAAAACAAATTGGCCTTAACAAAACTCAATGAAATAAAAGAATAGAAATGCAAATTTGAATTTTTTTTTATTTTTACAACAAAAACAATTTGTATACCATTTTTTGAGAAAACATTCAATTTAGTGGACTCTTTTTAAAGGCAATGATTAAAATATAGATAATAAAGTAACGGTAAAAATAGTTTGTTTTTTTTAAGTGAAATAATTGCAATTAAATATAAAAAAGAAATAAATGAAATCTTTTATAAACTGACAGAGATATTCGCTTCAAAATATAGAACTTTAAATTTCAGACAGTTTTTTTCTCTGCCTTGGCGTTTGATAAAAATACACGTTAAACAACTAAAGTCAATTTTAAGAAAATTAAAAATACATTTGGCAAGATAATTACCGAAATTGCCAACATATTTCAAAGAAAATTCAACAAACATTTAAAAAACAAAAAAAATTTTGAAAACCGTTGAAATCTTCATGACATCTGAATCGATAATATCAGTCCATTGGTCTGGGAGGAGTTGAAGTCACAAAAAAACCTATTAATTTTAAAGATATGCGAGATGATAAAAATAAGTTCGAGGCTATAACTCTTAATTGATTAGAGATATAAAGCTATTTTCTTCAAAAACATTATTTTTTTATATTAATTTTTTTTTTCAATAACAGAAAAACAACATTTTAAAAAAATTTAATTTTGTCAAAAAAATCATAGGGGTAGCCTTGATTTTTTGATGGCACGGACAGTTTATTAATTTAGTGTCAAGACAAAATAAATTCACCTTAAATTCGGTATAGACTTTGAAAGAAAATCAAAAATGCAATTTTGAGTTTTTGTTTTTTTACAACAGAAATAATTTTTACCTCATATTTTAAGAATAAATCAAATTTTATGGTAATTTTTTAAAAGGAATAATTTAAATATAAACAAACAAAAAACGGTATAATTTTCAAAAGTTTTTTTAAGTTAACTGATAAGACTTAACTACAACAAAAAATAAATAAAATTTATTCACAGATGGCGGAGATATTTGCTTCAGAACTTAGAACATTCAATTTGAGACAGTTTTTTCTCTCTCTTCGCATTTGGTTGAAACACACGCTAAATAACTAACGACAATATTAAGAAAATTCATTAAAAATACTTTTGTTTAGAACTTTGCTGTAATTTTTATCACATTTGAAAGAAAATATAACAAACTTTTAGAAAAAATTAGGAAAATTAAATAACCGTTAAAAACCGACCAAGATATTCACATGGAAAGTCAAATTTCTGAATTCAAAACACATTTTTGTAGAAATTTTACAATTGACGAATGGATAAAACTAAATTTTTTTAAGAAATTGTTACTTTTAAAAAAATTCAAAATCGACTAACTCAAAAACTCTCCCTCAACTAAATTTCATATTTATCAAAGAGCTGATTTTTTTTCTCAAAAAATTAATTTCTCTCTTAGAAGGTTTGGAACATCCTCTATCAGATATATCATTTATATATACATTCTGCACATCTAAGCAACATAACCTTTCGAATGATAATGAATACAATAGTAAAAATAAATTAATAGTTTTAATAAATAAAAAAGCGTACGACAAACTTTAATGTTCACGTATTAATATATAAGATTATCAGACACTCATGTCCCTGTTTTTGTAAAAGTGTCCATATATTTCTTGAATTTTTGTATTCAATCTCAATTGTATGTTTTGTTTATATCCATACCTCCACTTTTTGCACGTCTGTTTTACATTATTTTGCACGAACGCTGAAAGGAACACACTTCTTAACATATGTATGTGGAGTGTACTTTATCTTAAAAAAATGCTTGTGATCTAAATAAAGGGAACATGAAATGAGTTTTTAATTCGTTAACAATTATATGCTGAAAATTTTCAAGCATGGCAGAACTAAAAGTATTGGACAAGGTTGCCAATTGGCACTCTTGTAAAAAAAGAAAATAACAGAGCCAACCTAAAAAAAAAAGTACCTACATAAAAGAAAGCAAAGAAAAAGCTATAAATAAAACGGAAGCGGAAGCATGCTTTAAGAGCCTGGCTATAATTGTGCAATATGTATTTATTTTATAGTTTATATAGCGGCTCCACTCTTGTCAAAGAGCTGTCAAAGTTATGCTACTTAAATGACAGTTTGTTATTGTTGTTGTTTTAATGACTTTCAAGTCACGTGCAAAATTTGCTGAAAATTATTAATAAGCCAAGCAAGTGCCTTTTTAGCACATTACTTTTTTATTTCTATTTTCATTTTAATAAAACAAACATACATATATATTGCGCACAGATTTATGGCAACTTTTATTACTACCCTGTGGTTTATTATTATTTTTATATTTATTTTTACTTTAATGCCTACCTATTTATCATTTTTTGTGTGACTATTTTAAGAAATTCTGCTATTTTTTGCCGGCGTTTTGCGTTTAAGCTGCACAATTTTTTTTTTATATATATATTTTTTGCTTTGTGGTCTATAAAATGCCATTAAAAAGTTTGCTAATACGTTCAAACTTATAGCATTGCCGGGGCTTGCTTTGTCCAGGGACGGCTGGCTAATGGTTGTACTCAATACTTTTATTTTCCGTTTCAATGATTTTGTAGCTTGGGTTTTTTGACATTTTTCTCATACTTTCACCTTTTTTTATTTGCCGTTTTTTTTTTTGTTAACATTATAAGGTACTTAGAGCATTTATTTTTCGATTTCTTTTTTTCTAACTGTGAAAGCTTTTATGTAACATAAAGGCTGAACTTTGAGGGGATTATTTTTGAATATTTGCAAAAGACAGAAAAAAGCTTATTTTAATGTTTTCAATGAAGTACTAAATGAATTAATTATTATGTTGCAAGGTTTTAAAACATTTGATTTTTTAATTTTTAATCATAATATTTTTACGAAAAAAATATCAAACAAAGTTTTGAACAGATAGATGATGACTAAATTATGCATAAAATAAGCCAAAAAAAATTACAATTCCTTAAAATATGGAAAATTATCGATTAAGAATATTTTCCTACTTGAAGTTTTTTCACTGGTTTTTTTTTTATTTTTCAATATCCCAATAAACCAAACGAATTTGCCTCGAATTCGAGGTGAATCCGAGATCTCGGATATTTATTTCGAAAACGAAGTTCGAAAATGTTTTGCTAATGAACCCAATGGCGGGAGAAATGCACATTTCATTCTCGAAACGAGATTTTTTATCATAATCGAATCACTACCGAAGCGAGAATTTCAACATTAGCAAATCGTTTTCGAATAATTTTAGCAATTTTTTTTTTTTAATTAAATTTTTTTAATATATTCGTGTCTTACGCGTGTCTTATAAAAGATTATAAGATTATTATTGTTAAAAAATAAAAAAAAAAAAAAAAAAAAACACATGTTCAGTATTCGTACCCGCGTCTCCCGGATGCCAGTCTCCTACGTTATACACTAGCCTATCGCATTTGTTGTTTAGATGCGGCGTAATTTACTTGATTATGAAAACAAACGTTTGAGGAAGTGGGTTCGACTCCCAGCTCAGGCAAAAAAATGTATCATTGTTTTTTTTATTGCTTTTGGTGTTTTTTCTCTATTTTTTAAAAAATTTAAAAACAAAAAAATCAATGTTGCGATGATTAATTGCAGATATATAAAAATAAATTTATTTTACGAGATTGCGGACTCGCTTCGAACTCGAATCGAATACGAGATATCTAATCCGAGTTCTCGGTTTCATTACTAATTCGAAACTAAACCGAGTCCGCTATGTGGTTTATTGGGATATTATAATTTTCTCTTGATTTGTGTGTATCGAATTTTCTACAATGTATCTAAATATAAAATTTTGAGATTTCATTCAAATTAATTTTAAACAACGAAGTTTAAATGAACAACAATATAAGAGTTATCATAACATAACAAAGCAACAAAATTTTTATAAAAAATAAGACTAACATAAAGTAATTAAACGTAACATAACATAACAGAACATTAAATAATTAAATATAACATAAAAAAATGTTATAAAAATATAAAACTTACGTAACATAACATAATAAAAAACTTTAAAACATATCATAACATAACATAACATAAAACATCAGAACATAACATACCATAACATAACATAAAATAACATAACATAACATAACATAACATAACATAACATAACATAACATAACATAACATAACATAACATAACATAACATAACATAACATAACATAACATAACATAACATAACATGACATAACATAACATAACATAACATAACATAACATAACATAACATAACATAACAGAACATAACATAACATAACATAACATAACATAACATAACATAACATAACATAACATAACATAATATAACATAAGATAACATAACATAACATAACATAACATAACATAACAAAACATAACATAACAAAACATAACATAACATAACATAACATAACATAACTCTAATCTAACTTTTTACTTTTTAATATATCTTTGAATCTGAATCTTAACACTTAATCTTATCTCTATCTGGCACTCAACTTGCTCTGTTTCTTTATTTTTAATATAACAATAAATTGTATGTTAATAATTAAGTCATAATATTATTTATATTAATTTAGATGATATTTCTCTTAATTGCTGATTTAAATTTAATTTTAGTTCTAAATCAAATCAATTTTGTAATAGTGATAAGTTATCATGTAGTACTAAAAAAGACTAAGTCTTATGGTAC
>OY282641.1:22240574-22392109 GCA_958299015.1 Tetanocera ferruginea
GGTTTTATAGAGCTCAAAACTGGAGGCGGAGAAAAAAAACGTGGCCTCGTGGTTGCAGCGCTATGAGTCGCAAAACTAGTCCGATCTGCAAAAAAAATTATTTTTTAAATCTTAGCAAAATTGGTTATCGTATGACAGGAGCTTTTTTTAATTTTTTTTCAATTTTTGGTGATGTTCCAAATTTGAAAGTTTGTTTTTTCGAAAAAAATATTGACTTTAAAAATTCATAAAAAATAGAAAAACAATTTTAAAAAAAGCTCGTGTCATACGATAGCAAATCAAATTTAAAAAAAAACAGAAAGAATATGTCGTCAAAAAATGAACCCGCTAGTGCCGCAACCAGTACGAAGAACATGGTTTCGAGATAAACGCGTTCGAATTTTGTGAACAAAGAAAAAAAAGGGAAAAATTAAAAATGCGCTCTGACTAATCCGGCTGTAACTTTTGAACCCGTAGGAATTTTTCCATGAAATAGAAAGGATAGTTACTTAAATACAAAATTATAAAAAAATCTATTTCAAAAAAGCAATGGCATGTCCCCCCTTAAATTATTCATTCAATACTTTTATTTTTATGTTACTAAGGAGTACAAATTTCAAATAAGTTTCTTAACTCATTTAAATGTATTATGCTGCAAATACAATCCATTTTCTTTTAACAGCCAATTAAAATTTATGTGTCTAGAAAAGAAAACATTAAAAATCAATTCTTCAAACTTTAAGCTTGAACTAATTTTCATTTCAAACAACCCGTAGGTGTTAATAAATCTTTTTGAGATTCTAAAAAAATAATTAAGTGCAAACTTCATTGTCAAAATCAATATTTATGCTTTACATATGCTTACCACTAACCCAAAAATCGGACAAAATATACATCATAATTCTACTAAAACTAAATTAAAAGCAATTCTTGACACAACCGGACAGATTGAAAAATGTTGCACAAACATGTATGACAAGCATTTGTGCAGAGCAGAAAAAGTGCACAACGGTTAAGATAAAGAACTTTGTGCTCATAGATACAAACACACACACACACACACACACACACACACACACACACACAGACATGCTTGAATACTGCTGCAGTATATAATTCATTTGATTTTCAATTTAATTAAAATTGAATTGAATGCAAATTGCTTAAATAAGTTTTCTTTGAATATTTTGCAACATAGCTAAAACTACATGCCATAAACACACACACACACATTCGCACATGAACACATATGAACATTATTATGAGCGTATGTATGTGTTTGTTGCAAAAATGCTTGTTCCTGGCAATGCGGTGAAAACTATGCCGCAAGCAGTGTTAGGCAAAAGCTAGGGAAAGTGTGGGCCGTTTGAGTGAGTGTTTGGCTGCTTCAATGTGTAGCCCAGTCCGAAGGGATTTCCAGTGAAACGTGCTGTCGAATGAAATACAAAATAAATGAAATTGCTAAAATATGAGCAATCCGTAGACCTAATATTAATAATCAAATATTCAATGAACTGACAGTACACGGACATTTGGCTCAAGATGCCTCAATCTAAGGCAATGCCAGCCATACAACGCTGCATATATATGTACAATGCTACATAACGTCCAACTGACTGCTTGGCTATGCCAAGACACACCAACATTGACACAGTTACAGTTACAGCTACAGATACACTCCTACAGCCAATTACAGTCAAGAGTGGAAATCCAAGGCAACTCGTCTAATATGTATGAATTCAATTTTCATATTTCATAAATCATGCGAAATCTGTATGCGAATCCGCTTTCGTTCGAGCAAGTTTCTTTCTTTTTCGTTCAACTGACTTGTATTGTTTTATTCCGGCTGCCTGACTGACGAAGAGGTCCTTACGTGTCATTCGGCATACGTATTCTTATTTCATAACATAGTTTATTGTTTTTTTTTTTTTTTTTCTTTACTTTTCTGCTCGACTGTATTTTTGTGCTGCATTTGTGCCGCCTACCCTTTCATGTTGCCTTGCCAAGTCTATTAAAACGGCCGGATACGCTACCCAGATATGTGCTGTGGTTCCAACAAAAAACAACAGAACTGAAAAAAATATCTTATATCTTCGTTGTGCTGAGCCCAAAGTTTTGTTTTTGCCAAAAATATCAAAATAAAAAAATAAAAAGTTAAACTAAGAAGCAAAATAAAAGCAAAAACAAAAAGAAACACAATAAATAAATCCGGCTTAAGTCCATATTTGTAGAGTTTATATTTTCACATACAAACATTGTGAAGAATTTGTGCTCGAGAATTAGCCAGACACTTGAATGCACACTTCTAAAAAGACATAACAACAAAAAAAAAACAACAAAAAGCACAAAAACAAAAGCATGTAAGAGATTAAATAAAAAATCGTTCTATATCAACATTTACCATGATATGTCATGATGATGACCTCTGCTACTTTCATACACCCACACTCCTTTCTTCTTCGCCTATCCTCTCCTAACTGCCGTTTTCAAGTTATTGTCTTGTTTGTTGTAACAAAATATTTAGCCTGCCTTCCTGTGCAAACATTCTTAAAATATTTATACATTATTTTATGCTCTTCTATCTTCATACAAATTCATGATTTTTATATTTGTTGTTTTTTTTTTCTATATTGAAGCAGCAAAGCACAATACTATTCGGACTACTTTGTGTCGTTGTTCGAGCACGTTTCGGCAATGAACCAAGAAAGCACAAAAAACACAACACATGAAACGGCACAAACAATCAGACAGACAGATAGAAGAACAGACCGACAGACAGCTAGATAGTTAAAGCGTTATATTGCGCTGCGTGTTGGAATTTTTATTTGTTGCAGCCGAAGAAAGTTAAGTTTTGAGACATAAAGTGTTCTTCATTGACTAGTTTTGATTTTCGATGATGTACATTTCTTGTGGCATACTTCTAGGCTGAAGTTGGAAATTTAATTAGGACTGAATGAGTTAATTTTTTGATTGAGTTGTAAGAAGCATATTTAATAAAGTGTTTAAAGAGATATCTTGATTAGGTCGAATACGCTTTTTTTTCAACAATAAGATATTAAAGATATATATATATGAGCAATATATGTGTATCAATCGGCTGCTCCATTGAACGGTTAACATAAAGAAGAACGGTTTACATGACTTAACGCAGATATTCCAGAGACTAATAAATTAAGTGTGTTCTTGAGAGTCGTTTGTCTTGACTTGAATTCATTTCATTTCATTTCATTTCATTTCAATTCATTTCATTTCATTTCATTTCATTTCATTTCATTTCATTTCATTTCATTTCATTTCATTTCATTTCATTTCATTTCATTTCATTTCATTTCATTTCATTTCATTTCATTTCATTTCATTTCATTTCATTTCATTTCATTTCATTTCATTTCATTTCATTTCATTTCATTTCATTTCATTTCATTTCATTTCATTTCATTTCATTTCATTTCATTTCATTTCATTTCATTTCATTTCATTTCATTTCATTTCATTTCATTTCATTTCATTTCATTTCATTTCATTTCATTTCATTTCATTTCATTTCATTTCATTTCATTTCATTTCATTTCATTTCATTTCATTTGATTTGATTTGATTTGATTTGATTTGATTTGATTTGATTTGATTTGATTTGATTTGATTTGATTTGATTTGATTTGATTTGATTTGATTTGATTTGATTTGATTTGATTTGATTTGATTTGATTTGATTTGATTTGATTTGATTTGATTTGATTTGATTTGATTTGATTTGATTTGATTTGATTTGATTTGATTTGATTTGATTTGATTTGATTTGATTTGATTTGATTTGATTTGATTTGATTTGATTTGATTTGATTTGATTTGATTTGATTTGATTTGATTTGATTTGATTTGATTTGATTTGATTTCATTTTATTTGATTTGATTTGATTTGATTTGATTTGATTTGATTTGATTTCATTTTATTTGATTTGATTTAATTTTATTTGATTTGATTTGATTTGATTTGATTTGATTTGATTTGATTTGATTTGATTTGATTTGATTTGATTTGATTTGATTTGATTTGATTTGATTTGATTTGATTTGATTTGATTTGATTTGATTTGATTTGATTTGATTTGATTTGATTTGATTTGATTTGATTTGATTTGATTTGATTTGATTTGATTTGATTTGATTTGATTTGATTTGATTTGATTTGATTTGATTTGATTTGATTTGATTTGATTTGATTTGATTTGATTTGATTTGATTTGATTTGATTTGATTTGATTTGATTTGATTTGATTTGATTTGATTTGATTTGATTTGATTTGATTTGATTTGATTTGATTTGATTTGATTTGATTTGATTTGATTTGATTTGATTTGATTTGATTTGATTTGATTTGATTTGATTTGATTTGATTTGATTTGATTTGATTTGATTTGATTTGATTTGATTTGATTTGATTTGATTTGATTTGATTTGATTTGATTTGATTTGATTTGATTTGATTTGATTTGATTTGATTTGATTTGATTTGATTTGATTTGATTTGATTTGATTTGATTTGATTTGATTTGATTTGATTTGATTTGATTTGATTTGATTTGATTTGATTTGATTTGATTTGATTTGATTTGATTTGATTTGATTTGATTTGATTTGATTTGATTTGATTTGATTTGATTTGATTTGATTTGATTTGATTTGATTTGATTTGATTTGATTTGATTTGATTTGATTTGATTTGATTTGATTTGATTTGATTTGATTTGATTTGATTTGATTTGATTTGATTTGATTTGATTTGATTTGATTTGATTTGATTTGATTTGATTTGATTTGATTTGATTTGATTTGATTTGATTTGATTTGATTTGATTTGATTTGATTTGATTTGATTTGATATGATTTGATTTGATTTGATTTGTTTTGATTTGATTTGATTTGATTTGATTTGACTCTGACTCTGACTCTGACTCTGACTCTGACTCTGACTCTGACTCTGACTCTGACTCTGACTCTGACTCTGACTCTGACTCTGACTCTGACTCTGACTCTGACTCTGACTCTGACTCTGACTCTGACTCTGACTCTGACTCTGACTCTGACTCTGACTCTGACTCTGACTCTGACTCTGACTCTGACTCTGACTCTGACTCTGACTCTGACTCTGACTCTGACTCTGACTCTGACTCTGACTCTGACTCTGACTCTGACTCTGACTCTGACTCTGACTCTGACTCTGACTCTGACTCTGACTCTGACTCTGACTCTGACTCTGACTCTGACTCTGACTCTGACTCTGACTCTGACTCTGACTCTGACTCTGACTCTGACTCTGACTCTGACTCTGACTCTGACTCTGACTCTGACTCTGACTCTGACTCTGACTCTGACTCTGACTCTGACTCTGACTCTGACTCTGACTCTGACTCTGACTCTGACTCTGACTCTGACTCTGACTCTGACTCTGACTCTGACTCTGACTCTGACTCTGACTCTGACTCTGACTCTGACTCTGACTCTGACTCTGACTCTGACTCTGACTCTGACTCTGACTCTGACTCTGACTCTGACTCTGACTCTGACTCTGACTCTGACTCTGACTCTGACTCTGACTCTGACTCTGACTCTGACTCTGACTCTGACTCTGACTCTGACTCTGACTCTGACTCTGACTCTGACTCTGACTCTGACTCTGACTCTGACTCTGACTCTGACTCTGACTCTGACTCTGACTCTGACTCTGACTCTGACTCTGACTCTGACTCTGACTCTGACTCTGACTCTGACTCTGACTCTGACTCTGACTCTGACTCTGACTCTGACTCTGACTCTGACTCTGACTCTGACTCTGACTCTGACTCTGACTCTGACTCTGACTCTGACTCTGACTCTGACTCTGACTCTGACTCTGACTCTGACTCTGACTCTGACTCTGACTCTGACTCTGACTCTGACTCTGACTCTGACTCTGACTCTGACTCTGACTCTGACTCTGACTCTGACTCTGACTCTGACTCTGACTCTGACTCTGACTCTGACTCTGACTCTGACTCTGACTCTGACTCTAACTCTGACTCTGACTCTGACTCTGACTCTGACTCTGACTCTGATTCTGACTCTGACTCTGACTCTGACTCTGACTCTGACTCTGACTCTGACTCTGACTCTGACTCTGACTCTGAATCTGACTTGACTCTGACTTGACTCTGACTCGAGTCTGACTTGACTCTGACTTGACTCCGACTTGACTCTGACTTGACTCTGACTTGACTCTGACTTGACTCTGACTTGACTCTGACTTGACTCTGACTTGACTCTGACTTGACTCTGACTTGACTCTGACTTGACTCTGACTTGACTCTGACTTGACTCTGACTTGACTCTGACTTGACTCTGACTTGACTCTGACTTGACTCTGACTTGACTCTGACTTGACTCTGACTTGACTCTGACTTGACTCTGACTTGACTCTGACTTGACTCTGACTTGACTCTGACTTGACTCTGACTTGACTCTGACTTGACTCTGACTTGACTCTGACTTGACTCTGACTTGACTCTGACTTGACTCTGACTTGACTCTGACTTGACTCTGACTTGACTCTGACTTGACTCTGACTTGACTCTGTTTTGACTCTGACTTGACTCTGACTTGACTCTGACTTGACTCGGAATTGACTCTGACTTGACTCTGACTTGACTCTGACTTGACTCTGACTTGACTCTGACTTGACACTGACGTGACTCTGACTGTACTCAAATTCGATTTGATGCGATGTTGAATTTTTGTTCAATTACTTTATCACAGCAAATGTTGCTTGCTTTAAGCACTTATAATAAATTGTAACATTCATTAATAAAACAAAACCAATATAAATTTTAATTTTTTACCAATGGAAACAGCCGAGTGAAAATTAAATAAGCGTCGGTGCAAAAGTCTCACTCACCATCGCACGGCAGTGTAGGTTTTTATTGAATCTAGAGCTCAAAAAAATATTCTTGATTTTTAAGATTAGAACGAAAACTAAAAATGCTGCAGCTGTTGTGGCGCCAAGATAAATAAAACTCAACGCAGAGATAAAATATTTTCTTACCAGCGAAAACAACGTCAAGTAGTCGTCCCAAATCGCCTGCTGCAGTTATTGCACAAGGATATTTTTTTATGAATTTTCATTCTTCCGCAAGCATTCATTCAACGGTAATAAAATCTCAGCTGAATGCGATTCATGGCAAAAAATTCACAAATACTAACAACACGTCAAAAAATTAACAAACAGTGCCACGAATGAAATACAGATGGGCAAAATGTGAGAGTGAAGGGCGAAATGTAAGATAGGAAGCTAGAATGGGGAGTGATGATATTACTTTGAATAGAGCTGTAGTAAAAGCTAGATATAATGAAAAAAAAATTAGTAAAACGAGATAAAAGAAATTTTTGCAAGAGATAAAAGAAAAATTAGGAATGCATGATATTTCACAGAAAATGCTTGATTTTGTTTCTTAACCTAAAGTTGAAAAGTTTTTCGCTATGAATTTACTGCATTTGAATAAAAGCTTGTTTTATTGTTTATTTCTTAAAAATTTTCTGAAATTAAAAAAAAGAACTGACATTATTATAGCGCAATATAGAAATTCAAAACAATTTTAAATTTTTCACCATTTCGTGTATATTTTATTGTGTGTCTGATAGGGTTCAATTCACAAGCACAACTTAAGGAATTGAGGTATAAAACTATTGAGCACAACTGTCAAACATTTAAGCCATTCATTGACAGACAGCTCAGTGCCCAGTGAAGTTTGAATTTTGATTACAAACCGCTCATTGAAAAAAAAAAAAAAACGCATTTAAACCATCTTTTTGACACTTCCAAATAGACAGATGCACTGAAACCGCCAAGAAAAATAAGCGAGTATAAAGCAAGAAAAAAACTAATTCCAATATAAAAATCTTTTAACAGACATGTCAGAAGAAAAAAAATTTAAAATAAATTTATACTCGCTGTAGATAAAAATCAGGGCGCTGTTGGCAAGGTAAACGTTATGTTTTTAATAGTTTAACCATGCTTTTCACTCCTCCCCCATACTTGATTTTTTATTTTTATCAATATCATCGATGTTGATATTCTTTACATCGCTTCTGCAGAAATCATTCAACTGTTGATAAGCAGCGCTGTACGATTTTCCTTTTATTTTTCTGTTAGTACTCTGGCAGTAACCATTGAATGCGTTTATTCAATTGTAAAAAAAGCTAAGAGCTGAAGTTGACATATAAAAAAGACAAGTGCGTGGGGCTGTGTTGCTATGGAAATTGATCACGTTACCGTTATTTATTTGTAAAACTTTGAGATAGAGACAAAAATACAAATAACTAAAAATTTTAAAATATTTAGTTTTTTTTTTTCTTGAAGATACATTTATCAAGCAATAAATGTAATGTTTAAGCAGGATGAAATTTATACACGACTTTTGTGGTTAGATCTGACAGGTTATTGAAAACAGATCTGTATTTTTAATACACGCTTTGATTTTTTTCTTATATGAACCAAACACACATCAGGTACATGTCTCTATCAAATGTTTGGCCACTTCTCAAAACTTTCTTTGAACTAATGTTATGTGGTTAACTTATGTAGACCAAGTGGTGACAGACCATTGCATGGTAGGCTTACTCTTGCATTTAGACTCTAAATTTTAGAACACTATGCCTGCAAGAAACATACATCTTCCACTTGTTCAACAAAAATTAACTTCACGGATCTAAACTATGCCATGAAGTTTATTCCCTGATCATCTCAAGAGTTCCATTGTTATTCCTATGTTTCAAAAAGGTAGCAGGAGAGAAAACAAATTATATACCAATTTCGTTGTTGTCCTCAATCTCGAAAGTTTTTGAGAAAGTAGTTAAAGCTAGAGTTTTAACTTTTCTTCATAGAACAACAGTTTTTAGTTCATATCAGTACGGATTCAGAACAGAAATGTCAACTGAAGATGCTCTACTTGATTTTTGCTCTTAAATTTATAAAGGTATTGATGATAAAATAAGTTGTACTGGGCTTTTTGTTTATATCACAAAACGCATTTGATAGGGTAAATCACAAAACACAATTGCATAAATTATATAATGCATGCTTCCGAGAAGGTGTCGATTTGAGTGACCCTCTAAACTTCACATAGGTGTTCCTCAGGGCTCTGTCCGTGGATCCATATTATTACAGTATTATTTAAAGTCTGCTTGTAACAGTATTATGAGTAACAGTAACAGTATTATCGTCAAAGAAAGTGAAATGTTAAGGGCACTTGCATATCCACATTTATCTTTTATTAATTAAGATTTCAGAAGATATGATCAAATTAGTCAAACAGTATGCATCGTTTTCGGTAATATTCATGCTTGAAAATATGTTTGAGCATATATTTACCGTTACTATTCCGTAAATATCTCACTCCTTTGGCCATAATTTTGATGAAATTTTGCAGTATGATGCAAAAGGGTTCAAATTGAGGCGAGTTGTGTATGGTGTAGCGCCGAAACAACATGTCGTCCAGACCCTGAGCTTCAACCTCCATTTCCAGGGCTCAATCACCGAATTTACAGCGTTGTGTATGATGAAAAGCCAACAGCTGCTGCGTCAATTGGACTTTATATGGATCCATAACTAAAATCCTATAGCGGATAGGAGTCGATAATTCAGATATTAATGGACAACAAAGTACTACACCTCCTTTTTTGGGTCACCCCATGATATCTTTGATTTCTAAGACTTTTAGAAATGGTGTTTGCAACTGAAAAAGTCCTTAATTATATTAGCCCCACTTTAAGTAGAATAGACTAGTTTTGAAATAACCAACAGGAACAATTTAATTCTCTTACAACTAAATTATCCAAACATAAATAGCCAACATAATGTCTCTTCTATCGTTTGACAAGATGAACACAACAATAGCAACAACAACAAGTCAACATTATACCCCCACCAGCTAACAAACTAAGTGCGTTTTGCACGTAATTTTCCTAGCAATTTAACAACAAAAGCATAAAGTTTAAACCTACGTAAACCTGGCGTTGACATTTTGCAGCTTATTGCGGTGCCATAATCTGACCATCTTTAATTTTCATTTGGGTGTATTTTTTTTTTTTTAATATTCCACTCGCTCTGCCTTACTCAGTTGACTTCATACAGAATTAACTGGTGGAGAAGAATAAGAAGAAGATACAATAAGAGTAGAATGAGCTGTGGGTATGCCAGGCATTGTCCGGCGTAAGTCGTGTGTACCGACTACATGTACTTGGTACATGCTAATTATTTAATAATGAACTTTATCGGGACGCAGACAAGCTTGAGTCTTTTGTTAGACGAGCTGGCTGTTGTTGGCGTTTTTGTGGTTGTGTTGTTGGTTTTGTTGTAACTGCTTTTGTTGTTTCTGTTGCGTTTGACATATGTAAGTAATTGTTTAAATTAGGTTGATGTTATCGCTGCTGTTGTTGTCGTTGTTAAAATGTGCGTAAACGTCAAAAAACGAACACAGTAAAACAGACAAACGCACTTTCTGACATGAATTTTACGCAAGGCTTGAGAAAAGAGCGCGTGACTTTAAGGAAAATGTTGAAAATATTAAAATATTGTATAGAATTATAAGCAAAATAAAATTCAATGACATATATATTAAAAAAAATGTATGAAGAAAATGGGTGTGGAGAAAAGGATCAGTAAAATTGATGAAGAAGTGTTCGGAAGGCATGAAAATTGAACAGCTACAGCAAAAGTGAGAAAAAACAGTGAAAGTAACACTGAGAATAAAAGTAACAGTGACAATAACAGTGAGGTAAACATTGAAAGTTACAGTGAGATTAACAGTAACAGTAACAAAAAAAATGAGAAAAACAGTGAGAGTAACAGTGAAAAAAACAGTGAGAGTAACAATAAGTGTGACAGTAACAGTAACAGTAACAGTGAGAGTGAGAAAACCAGTGATAGTAAAAGTGAGAATAACAATAACAGTGACAATAACACTGCAAAAAACAGTGAAGACTACAGTGAGAGAAACAGTAACAGTAACAGTAACAGTAACAGTAACAGTAACAGTAACAGTAACAGTAACAGTAACAGTAACAGTAACAGTAACAGTAACAGTAACAGTAACAGTAACAGTAACAGTAACAGTAACAGTAACAGTAACAGTAACAGTAACAGTAACAGTAACAGTAACAGTAACAGTAACAGTAACAGTAACAGTAACAGTAACAGTAACAGTAACAGTAACAGCAACAGTAACAGTAACAGTAACAGTAACAGTAACAGTAACAGTAACACTAACAGTAACAGTAACAGTAACAGTAACAGTAACAGTAACAGTAACAGTAACAGTAACAGTAACAGTAACAGTAACAGTAACAGTAACAGTAACAGTAACAGTAACAGTAACAGTAACAGTAACAGTAACAGTAACAGTAACAGTAACAGTAACAGTAACAGTAACAGTAACAGTAACAGTAACAGTAACAGTAACAGTAACAGTAACAGTAACAGTAACAGTAACAGTAACAGTAACAGTAACAGTAACAGTAACAGTAACAGTAACAGTAACAGTAACAGTAACAGTAACAGTAACAGTAACAGTAACAGTAACAGTAACAGTAACAGTAACAGTAACAGTAACAGTAACAGTAACAGTAACAGTAACAGTAACAGTAACAGTAACAGTAACAGTAACAGTAACAGTAACAGTAACAGTAACAGTAACAGTAACAGTAACAGTAACAGTAACAGTAACAGTAACAGTAACAGTAACAGTAACAGTAACAGTAACAGTAACAGTAACAGTAACAGTAACAGTAACAGTAACAGTAACAGTAACAGTAACAGTAACAGTAACAGTAACAGTAACAGTAACAGTAACAGTAACAGTAACAGTAACAGTAACAGTAACAGTAACAGTAACAGTAACAGTAACAGTAACAGTAACAGTAACAGTAACAGTAACAGTAACAGTAACAGTAACAGTAACAGTAACAGTAACAGTAACAGTAACAGTAACAGTAACAGTAACAGTAACAGTAACAGTAACAGTAACAGTAACAGTAACAGTAACAGTAACAGTAACAGTAACAGTAACAGTAACAGTAACAGTAACAGTAACAGTAACAGTAACAGTAACAGTAACAGTAACAGTAACAGTAACAGTAACAGTAACAGTAACAGTAACAGTAACAGTAACAGTAACAGTAACAGTAACAGTAACAGTAACAGTAACAGTAACAGTAATAGTAACAGTAACAGTAACAGTAACAGTAACAGTAACAGTAACAGTAACAGTAACAGTAACAGTAACAGTAACAGTAACAGTAACAGTAACAGTAACAGTAACAGTAACAGTAACAGTAACAGTAACAGTAACAGTAACAGTAACAGTAACAGTAACAGTAACAGTAACAGTAACAGTAACAGTAACAGTAACAGTAACAGTAACAGTAACAGTAACAGTAACAGTAACAGTAACAGTAACAGTAACAGTAACAGTAACAGTAACAGTAACAGTAACAGTAACAGTAACAGTAACAGTAACAGTAACAGTAACAGTAACAGTAACAGTAACAGTAACAGTAACAGTAACAGTAACAGTAACAGTAACAGAGACAATAACAGTGAGGAAAACAGTGAGTGAGAGTAACAGTGATATTAACAGTGAGTGTAACAATGAGAGTAACAGTGAGAGTAGCAGTGAGAGTAGCAGTAATAGTAGCAGTAACAGTGAGAGTAGCAGTGAGAGTAGCAGTAATAGTAGCAGTAACAATTACGCTTAAAAATATATATTTTTGATGTTGAATGTCTCGTTGAAACATTTTGATTAAACTCGCATAGAAATAATAAATGGATTTCTGAAATTTTTTGCTTACGACTGGGTGAACAAGATTTTGTTTTTAATTCATTACTTATCTTTTTACCCCAGAATACACCATCAGAAAGCAAAACAAACACAAAAAAACCTCGTCATGTTTGTAGAAAAACCACAAAACAAAATGGCTGACATTAAGCTACTAATTAGAAATTCAATAAATAAATAAGCGGATGTGACAAACATTAATTCAACAAGAAGAACAAATAAATTAAAGGAATACACAGAGAAGCGAAAATAAAGCAGAAAAACAAACACGAAAAAAAGCACAACGATTAAAATAAAAAGAAAATTAAGCTAATGACAGGATAATAATTTTTCAGGACCACAAAAGTGTGAGCAAAACAGACACACAGTTTCACATACACACAAATGCACACATATACACAAAAACAACTTTGGCAGCACTGTCGAAAGAAGGTGAATTTAACAAATGGAATTCATGAATAAATAAGAATGTAATTAAAACAACATACAGACAGACAAAACGACTAACAGACAGACAAAAAAGGAGAAAACAGACAGACGACAGAACAGTCAGATAAACATACAAACAGACAGCTGCATAAAAACGCCCAAAGTAACACAAAAACTTGACAAAATAAAATTAATAATTATTATAATAATAATAATAATATTTTTGAGTTACATATACAAAACACAAGTAAACATACAAATATACAAGCACATACATACATACTCAAACAGCCATGTACTAACACTTTTATAGGCTACTAAACAAACAACAACAAAAACAAACACAGAAAGAAGCTACACATTAAATATGGATTTTAATGTTATACATATGCGTTACATACTTTTGAAGAATGTCAATGTAAAGTGGTTGCTTGCCTTGATGTTGTGGGTGGTTTCGGTTTTTGGTGGTTGGAATTTGGCTTGATTTCAGTTAAGGGTTCAGTTTGAGTGTTTCTGGTTTTTTTTTTTTGTTTTTGCAGTGTTAATACTTTGATACCTCTGTTTTAACTATGTGTGTTGGTTGTTTCATTAAAAATAAACGAACTGCCAAGTCAAACTTTGAGCTGCATGTGTTATGTAAGAAAACATTAAAAAACTTCTGCCAACGTGCTGTTAAATTTGCATTTCTAATTAGAAAAGATGTCAGTTTATGTTTTTTTTGACATTTCGTGCTGTCAAAACAGACAGCCAGCAGTAACAGCAGCAGCACTTTAAAGGTGCGTCTTTTATTTGCCAAAACTTACGAGTACATAAGTGCTTTCATAAAATTATTTTCAACACTATGCTGTACAAATTCATAAAGATTTTATCGGATTCATACTGTAATCAAATTAATGTAATTTTAATATTTAAACGACTATTACTGGTAGGTATGTCATTAAACAAAAACCTAACTTCAAATCTTTACCTACACTGTTTAACTATTTCTCTGACGCACCCTCAGTGTATTGTAATGTACATTTTTATTGGCACTCATTTGAATTATCCCAAAAGGCAATTAAGCCAGCGCTCTTCAAACGAAGGCCTGCATTGACTGCTAATTTGAAGACCAAACACATCTTTTCCTCGCTGCTCTTATGAGCCCTTTTTGAAGGCCTTCTTTTTCTGCACAAAAGGTAGCACAACAAACTTTTTTCCCTTCAAAGACTAAATTTTTATATACTTCAGGGCAACTTTTTCGTTTAAAGTCAAAATATATATCAGTTTTAAAAATATGACATAATAATGGCCCTTCTTCCTGCTGTATCAAAGTTTATAGATTGAAATAAATCTGACATAAAAAACATAGGAGAGAAGATATCCATAAAATCATACAATTTATAAAAAAAAGATAAAGGTTTAAAAGAAATAAATATTTTTTTCAATACTATTTGTTGACCCTTCTTTTAGCCATTCTTAAGAAGTGCTTCTATCAGGCCTCTTTTGAGCTATCGGAGTGGAAGGCCTGCGAAACTTTCCCACTTCATAAAAAAAAGAAAGTGTAATTGTATATGAGTGCGGCAGTACTACAAAATCCACAGGAAGGCCTGCTAGCAGCACTGTCATTGTCTACTGGGATGTTGTAAACTGCGACGCCATGCTCATCAGTTCTAACCACCTGACATATTTCACTAAAGAACTAACTATACTGTTACTAGATAGAAAATAAAAAGCACTACATATTCGTTTTATTATGGAGGTATTCACGATCTGGAGTTTTAAGAGTATTTTTAGTAATTTAAAAATAATTTACTACAGATTGTGAGCACTCCTATAGTTTTTCTTGCCATATAACATAAAGACAGCCGCTTGTCAAATACACAAAAACAATGCAAAATTTGAAATAGGGTTTTTACCAGAGAATGGAAAAAAACCGTACCTGATACGTACCGAATACAAATCGCGTGCACTCAAACAATTACTCTCTTGTTGTTCAGCAGCACTAACATTCAGTAACATTCGCTAATAAGGTATGGCTTTTGGATCATGATCAAAAAGCACAACAAAGAAAATAATGTTTTTTGATCAAATTTTCTTCTGCGTGTTAGTGATTGTGCTTGTGTTTGAGTAGAAGTGCAGAATTAGTATAAAACATAATAAAGGTTGCGCTCTTTCCAAAAACACCGAACTGAACAAAAAGGAACCGTTCATTAAGGTTTTTTTTTTCATTCCCTGGCTCATAGACTGAGAAATTTGTGCTTCTCTAACGTTTATTTTCATTTCAAAAACGTACATTTTAAATGCGCTTCTAAAACGTTCGTTTGATTTTCTATAATTAACATTTTAACATGAGCTTTTAAAACGTTCGTTTGATATTTTAAAATTAATTTTTTAAAAACTGATTGTAATTGTTCTTTGTCTTCTAAAATGCTAATTTTTAAACTCACCAAATGAGGTTTAATTACACAGGTATGCAAGTAAAAATCTGCATAGGTTTTTTATGCATTTTCTTATAGATTTTGATGTTTTAAAACCGAAAATTATATTTTAAAAATTCCATCTCATCAATTTTTTTTTTCATTTTTTTTTCTCAGATTAGATTTCAGAGATTTCCCAGCTAGCATTTTATCGAGTTTTTGAACATATAAGAGTCGTTTTCGACATTCCTATGGTGACAGTCGAATATGCGCTCCTTTTCTGATCAAAAAAGACTCTTTGTTTGGGAGAAAATGGTACCCTACACGCGACTCTACTTGAAGAGTCTTTTTATAGTCGTTTTTTGTCTTGAATATGAAAAATGATTAAAATACGACTCATTTTTGAGTCATTTAAGAGTCGTTTTTTGATCTTATAAATTTAAAACAAAAACTTAAAAACGACTTAAAAATGACTCTTTAAGAAGAGTCGCGTGTAGGTTACAAATTCCTCCCGAACAAAGAGTAATTTTTGATCAGAAAATGATCGCACAATGAAGAAAAATCGGAAACGACTCTTATATGTTAAAAAATTTTATAAAATGTAGGCTGGGACGAGAAATGTTTTATATTGTGAGATCGTGTGTGTATTTTGAAGTTTATAGAATGGAAAACTACTTGAATTTACTTAAAAATTTCACAAACGGCGAGGTGGACTTCACTTCGAGATTTCTCTGTCGAAACTGAGCGATATGACATGAAAAAAATGATTGTTTGAATTGTCCAATTTCCCGTTAGTTTTCACAAAAAAATAATTTATTTTCTATTGCCTTGCCGATCAAAATATGCTTCTTTACGCCCTTTGTTCAATATACCATAAGTTGCCTTGAAAAAATGCAGTCAGTTTTTGATCGTTGAGCGGAGCAGAATATGCTTCCGCACAGGACATGTATTTTTTTGTTGTTGATCGTCAAATGGAGTCGAAAAAGACTCGTTTAGGTGATTGTCAGCAAAACAGTCTTGCAAATGCTTGCTGGGTTGGGTCTTTCAAAAGATGCAGCCGAATTGCTAAGTTCAAGCCCAAAAAACAAAAACCTTTTATCATGCCGTACCTCATTTTCCTGGTACAGACATCGATAGAGAGCATTTACTCAGTATTTCACTAACGAGGGAAATCTGATTTGTTGTAATGATGTTTGTGGGCTCATGAAGTGCTTTGAAATACAATATGATTCATCAGAATGTCGCTTATTCATTGATTCATTCAAAACTAGCCTCAAAGCAGTCTTGCTGAATATTGGAAATGTAGTTGAATCTCTTCCAATGGGACACTCATTTCATATGGAAGAAAACTGCAATGAAGAACATCAATGGTTGGTATGTGGAGATTTTAAAATACTCAATGTTGTTGGGTCAACAGTCAGGTCATACAAAAGTCATTTGTTTTCTTTGTTTGTGGGATACTAGAGCCAGAGAGCTATACTGGACAACAATTGACTGGCCACCACGACAGGCGAATAAAACGATATCAATACCACTTTGAACCCGCCAGAAAAGGTTTTAATGCCACTTCTTCACATTAAATTGGGGCTAATGAAGCAGTTTGTAAAATCATTGCAAAAGATAGGGATTGTTTGAGATATATATGTTGCAAGTTCCAAAAATTGTCTGAAGCAAAATTAAAAGAAGGAGTTTTCACTGGCCCTTAGGAAAACTTTTGTCCAATACACTCTTTTCTGAATCAATGGGAGGAATCGAAAAAGATGCCTGGGATTCTTTAAAAAATGTAGTGCAGAAGTTTTTGGGCAATACTAAGGATCCTGAATATAAAACTATTGTACAGCGCACGCTGACAGCGTATTAAGCGCAAGAGAGCAAGATGAGCTTAAAAGTTCACTTCTTACACATCCACATTGAATATTTTCTTGAAAACTTGGGTGCCTACGTGAAGAGCAAGGTGCAGGATTTCATCAGTATGTTCGTGATATCGAGAGACGTTAACAAGGAAAGTGGGATGTCAGTATGTTAACGGACTACTGTTGAATGCTTAAGCAAGACTAAAGAAGAAAACCAAAAAAAAAAAAAGTTCGGAGAAGCATTAAAGCAAGGAATAAAAGGTTTCACAAGGAAAAAGAGTTAACACAAAGTTGAATATAAAAATAAAATTAAGAATATTGATGGTTGATAGGTTTTGTTAAATATTATGCTGTGTGTTTGTTGTTATAAATAGTTGATTTTTTCATTATTGTATTTTTATTTTGCAAAAAAACTATACGTGATGTAGAGTACGGGAAGTTGTTTTTGAAATCAGCATACCTTAAAACATATAATTCAGCAAAAATATCTCATGCAGTTGAAAAAAAATCTTTTTTTTTGCAGATCTGTGTTATTTAAGAGTAATTTCCATGCTCAAAACCTACTTCCTTTTTATATATTTTTACACCTTATAAAAAATATATGAAAAATGGAACAAAGATTTTTTTATTGATGTGGATAGAACATACAATTTTTTTGCATTTTAATTGAAAATCCTGATGTCTACGTTTAAAACGTGTTAGTGAGAATGAAGCATTCCAAAAGTGATCCACTCGAAAAATTTTCAAAATCTTCACTCATTCCGGCGATCGTTGGATGATGGATCTTTTTTAGATCACCAAACGGGAGAATTCGCGATTCACGAAAAATTTTCAAAATCTACCTTCGCTTATGTTGGCGGTCGTTGGAAAATATATCGCTTTCTAATAATAAAACCCCTCTCGGCAATTCGTTGCGAATCTTAAACCTTACATTCAGCATAGATGAAAACAATCCAAAATCGCGCCCACCGCCCTCAGAGTGTCCAGTTATTATTGACCATGGTCTAGTCTGCTCGGTTCTTCTGAGAAGAATTTTGTTGTTGTAGCAATCTGTTAATTATTTGGCATTGAGCTCAAAAAATAATTCTTAAATAAGACGTTTTTTAAGAATTATATAACAAAATTATTATTTATTTGTTTATTTATTATTTTGAGGCTTTATAGCTTTTAAAATTTAGTCATGATGGCATAACAATTGAAAATATGATATAAAAACAGTTATATAATGATATTTTAACATTGACGCAATTTAAAATTCGATGTTTGAAAATAATACGATTAACATCTTGAAACCAAGGCAAACACGGTTATTTATGTAAAGCATCATGGCATCGTCCTAGAACGGTGGGAAGTTTCAAGACAAACAAGGTCCGTACGCCACACTGATAAGTAAAACCATATATATAATACATATTGTTCACAGCAAAGGTGGTATTTCGACAAACAAGGTCATATTTACCACACAAATTTCCTTAGAAACAATGAAATGGTTGCGATTGCTGGCATTGAGACTAAGACTAATGAGTTTGGTCTCATTAGCCTGTCGTATTATTATATGTCATACAAATCGTTCTCGCTGGTTGTAGGATAAAGTCCTAAAGATACAACCAGCACAGCACGAACCGCAAAAATGCGTTTACATTCACCAAGCATGTTCGATTATATTAATTTAGTAGGTCCAAAACAAAGTCAGGTCAAGTCCATTCAAATGTATGTGTTGTTTTATGTATTTACATAACCAGGTGAAAACTATATGTCATTAGAAGATCATGATCAGAATCACTGTCGGTACTGCAGATAATCTATTATCTTATGTTTAATTGAGTGCATGGATTCATGTTAAGATAAAACACTTGAAACATAATTAAAGTCCCCGCAAGCTCTTCTTAATGCTACATTTTGCAAGTATCTAGTTAGTTCTAGAAAAGTTCATAAAAATTAGTTCAAAATATTTTCTACACGCAGAGAAAAAAAACGTTTATCGCCAGTTTGCTGCAAACGAACTTCGTTTGTCGTGTTTCAAATCATTTTTTAACCGACTTCAAAAAGGAGGAGGTTCTCAAGTTGGTTGGTTTCTCCGGTTTTTTTTTTTGTGAATGTATGTACATCGATTACTCCTAAAGTACTTGCCCGATTGCCGTAATTTTTTGTCATCATATAGAGATTATCAACGCGGAGGTGCCCGTTTATGAAAGGGGGCGGTATTCGGAAAAGGGGCGTGTCTGTATAAGAAAAACACTGTATCTCAGTAAATATTGACACTACGGTAATAAAATTCACAGTAAAATTACAAGGGCAAGCACAAGTATTAAAAATGACGATCACTTAAGTGGGCGTAATTCTAAAAAAGGGTGTGGCAATATTGTATAAACTCTGTATCTCGAAGAAAATTTACACTAGAGTACTGAAATTAAGTACAGAGGTAGGTACAATTATTGAAAATTACTATAACAAAATTGGCGTAATTCGACAAAGGGGTGTGGCAATATAAGAAAATTACTGTGTCTCGAATAATATTGATACTAGGGTACAGAAAATTATTACAAAGGTAGGAAAAATTACTACAAATTTATAAAAAAAAAAAATGGGCGTTAATCGAGAAGGGGAGTGGCAATATTAAAAAAAAACACTGTATCTCTATTACTATTGACACTACGATACTAAAATTTAGTACAAAGGTAGGTACAAATATAACAAATTACTGTCAGTAATGTGGGCGGTATTCGATAAAGGGGCGTGTCACTGTAAGAAAAACACTGTATTTCAGTAAATATTGACACTAGAGTACTAGAGTTAATAAAATTCACAGAAAAAATGCAAGGGTAGGTAAAAAATAACAGTCAATTAAGTGGGCGTTAGTCGACAAAGAGGTGTGGCAATATTAGAAAAACTCTGTATCTCGAATAGTATTGACACTAGAGTACTAAAGTTTACTACAGGGGTAGGCACAGTTATAAAACAATTAATTTCAATACAGTGGACCTTGTTTGATAAAGGGGTGTGGCAATATATAAAATACACTGTATCGCGAATAATATTGACACTAGAGTACTGATATTTAGTATAGAGGTAGGCACACTTATAACAAGTTATTGTGAATAAAGTGGGCGTCATTCGACAAAGGGGTGTGGCAATATTAGAAAACAATAAATTGAATACTGGCACTACTAACTGAAAAAGTAGAGACGTAGGCACAATTATTACAAATTACTACCGAAGAATTGGGCGTTATTCGACTAAGGGGTGTGGCAGTGTGTAAAAAACTGTATCATATTGACTTAAGGGTGGTAAAATTCATTGTTAGAATGGGTAGAACTATTGAAAACACTATGACAAAGAGTGTGATATTCTCGACAAAGAGGCGTGTCAATATTATAAACACACTATAATATATATATTTTTATCACACTAAAAATACAAGAGTAGGTAGTGATAAACATACTTACAAAGACCAGAATAAGAAACGACAGAAAAGCATTTTCCATATTATGAGCATAAATAATTGGTGTTTAATTAATTTATACACTTTTTTAATATATATCATTTTCTCTAAAAAGAAAGAAATAAAAACTTTTTAACAAAAAAAAAACCTACTTCAAAATCACTAGAAAGTAAAAAATAATTTTAAATTACTTTTACTATTTATTTCTTGGTCAAATTTGTATTTTTATAATAAATATATTTATTTTTTTATGATAATAAAAGCTTCGAAGTCGGCGCTAATATAATCAGATTTTTTGTGAAGCTGCAACACACATATAGCATTTTAATTAAGATTAAAGAAAAATTAAGATTACAAATTAATACAGCGTCACCCAAGCAGGATATTTACAAATAAAAAAGTCTTAAATAGAGTAGGGATGGCGAAAAAATCATGATTTTACGTCAATGATTAGCGCTGACTAGAAGCTTTTATTATCATAAAAAAATAAATATATTTATTATAAAAATACAAATTTGACCAAGAAATAAATAGTAAAAGTAATTTAAAATTATTTTTTACTTTCTAGTGATTTTGAAGTAGGTTTTGTTTTTGTTAAAAAGTTTTTTTCCAAAATAAGTTAAAAATTACAAAAAGCGCAATATCTCGTAAACGGATAGAGATAGGCCAAAAATAAGCAATTTTCGTGATCACTCGCATTTTTCCAACATAAGTTAAAAATTACAAAAAGCGCAATATCTCGTAAACGGAGAGAGATAGGCCAAAAATAAGCAATTTTCGAGATCACTAGCATTTTGCCAAAATAAGTTAAAAATTATAAAAAGCGCAATATCTCGTAAACGGAGAGAGATAGGCCAAAAATAAGCAATTTTCGTGATCACTCGCATTTTTCTAAAACAAGTTAAAAATTACAAAAAGCGCAATATCTCGTAAACGGAGAGAGATAGGCCAAAAATAAGCAATTTTCGAGATCACTCGCATTTTTCCAAAATAAGTTAAAAATTATAAAAAGCGCAATATCTCGTAAACGGAGAGAGATAGGCCAAAAATAAGCAATTTTCGAGATCACTAGCATTTTGCCAAAATAAGTTAAAAATTACAAAAAGCGCAATATCTCGTAAACGGAGAGAGATAGGCCAAAAAGAAGCAATTTTCGAGATCACTAGCATTTTGCCAAAATAAGTTAAAAATTATAAAAAGCGCAATATCTCGTAAACGGAGAGAGATAGGCCAAAAATAAGCAATTTTCGAGATCACTCGCATTTTGCCAAAATAAGTTAAAAATTACAAAAAGCGCAATATCTCGTAAACGGAGAGAGATAGGCCAAAAATAAGCAATTTTCGAGATCACAAGCGCAATATCTCGTAAACGGAGAGAGATAGGCCAAAAATAAGCAATTTTCGAGATCATTTTTCGCATTTTTCGCATTTTTCCAAATTATTAGAAAATTACAAAAAGCGCAATATCTCGTAAACGGAGAGAGATAGGCCAAAAATAAGCAATTTTCGAGATCACTAGCATTTTGCCAAAATAAGTTAAAAATTACAAAAAGCGCAATATCTCGTAAACGGATAGAGATAGGCCAAAAATAAGCAATTTTCGAGATCACTCCCATTTTTCCAAAATAAGTTAAAAATTACAAAAAGCGCAATATCTCGTAAACGGATAGAGATAGGCCAAAAATAAGCAATTTTCGAGATCACTCCCATTTTTCCAAAATAAGTTAAAAATTATAAAAAGCGCAATATCTCGTAAACGGAGAGAGATAGGCCAAAAATAAGCAATTTTCGAGATCACTCGCATTTTGCCAAATTATTAGAAAATTACAAAAAGCGCAATATCTCGTAAACGGAGAGAGATAGGCCAAAAATAAGCAATTTTCGAGATCACTAGCATTTTGCCAAAATAAGTTAAAAATTACAAAAAGCGCAATATCTCGTAAACGGAGAGAGATAGGCCAAAAATAAGCAATTTTCGAGATCACTCGCATTTTGCCAAATTATTAGAAAATTATAAAAAGCGCAATATCTCGTAAACGGAGAGAAATAGGCCAAAAATAAGCAATTTTCGAGATCACTCGCATTTTGCCAAAATAAGTTAAAAATTATAAAAAGCGCAATATCTCGTAAACGGAGAGAGATAGGCCAAAAATAAGCAATTTTCGAGATCACTAGCATTTTGCCAAAATAAGTTAAAAATTATAAAAAGCGCAATATCTCGTAAACGGAGAGAGATAGGCCAAAAAGAAGCAATTTTCGAGATCACTCGCATTTTGCCAAAATAAGTTAAAAATTATAAAAAGCGCAATATCTCGTAAACGGATAGAGATAGGCCAAAAATAAGCAATTTTCGTGATAATTCGCATTTTTCCAAAATAAGTTAAAAATTACAAAAAGCGCGATATCTCGTAAACGGAGAGAGATAGGCCAAAAATAAGCAATTTTCGAGATCACTCGCATTTTTCCAAAATAAGTTAAAAATTACAAAAAGCGCAATATCTCGTAAACGGAGAGAGATAGGCCAAAAAGAAGCAATTTTCGAGATCACTCGCATTTTTCCAAAATATTAGAAAATTACAAAAAGCGCAATATCTCGTAAACGGAGAGAGATAGGCCAAAAATAAGCAATTTTCGAGATCACTCGCATTTTGCCAAAATGAGATAGGCCAAAAATAAGCAATTTTCGAGATCACTCGCATTTTGCCAAAATAAGTTAAAAATTATAAAAAGCGCAATATCTCGTAAACGGAGAGAGATAGGCCAAAAATAAGCAATTTTCGAGATCACTCGCATTTTTCCAAAATATTAGAAAATTACAAAAAGCGCAATATCTCGTAAACGGATAGAGATAGGCCAAAAATAAGCAATTTTCGTGATCACTCGCATTTTTCCAAAATAAATTTATTAATATACATTTTTAAAAATTACAAAAAGCGCAATATCTCGTAAACGGAGAGAGATAGGCCAAAAATAAGCAATTTTCGAGATCGCAATATCTCGCAATATCTCGTAAACGGAGAGAGATAGGCCAAACATAAGCAATTTTCGTGATCACTCGCATTTTTCCAAATTATTAGAAAATTACTAAAAGCGCAATATCTCGTAAACGGAGAGAGATAGGCCAAAAATAAGCAATTTTCGAGATCACTCGCATTTTGCCAAAATCAGTTAAAAAATACAAAAAGCGCGATATCTCGTAAACGGAGAGAGATAGGCCAAAAATAAGCAATTTTCGTGATCACTCGCATTTTTCCAAATTATTAGAAAATTACAAAAAATTACACAAAAATTACAAAAAGCGCGATATCTCGTAAACGGAGAGAGATAGGCCAAAAATAAGCAATTTTCGTGATCACTCGCATATATCTCGTAAACGGAGAGAGATAGGCCAAAAATAAGCAATTTTCGAGATCATTCGCATTTTTCCAAAATATTAGAAAATTACAAAAAGCGCAATATCTCGTAAATGGAGAGAGATAGGCCAAAAATAAGCATTTTGCCAAAATAAGTTAAAAATTACAAAAAGCGCAATATCTCATAAACGGAGAGAGATAGGCCAAAAAGAAGCAATTTTCGTGATCACTCGCATTTTTCCAAAATAAGTTAAAAATTACAAAAAGCGCAATATCTCGTAAACGGAGAGAGATAGGCCAAAAATAAGCATTTTGCCAAAATAAGTTAAAAATTACAAATAGCGCGATATCTCGTAAATGGAGAGAGATAGACCAAAAATAAGCAATTTTCGTGATCACTCGCATTTTTCCAAAATAAATTAAAAAATTACAAAAAGCGCGATATCTCGTAAATGGAGAGAGATAGGCCAAACATAAGCAATTTTCGTGATCACTCGCATTTTTCCAAAATATTAGAAAATTACAAAAAGCGCAATATCTCGTAAACGGAGAGAGATAGGCCAAAAATAAGCAATTTTCGTGATCACTCGCATTTTCCAAAATAAGTTAAAAATTACAAAAAGCGCGATATCACGTAAACGGAGAGAGATAGGCCAAACATAAGCAATTTTCGTGATCACTCGCATTTTTCCAAAATAAGTTAAAAATTGCAAAAAGCGCAATATCTCGTAAACGGAGAGAGATAGGCCAAAAATAAGCATTTTGCCAAAATAAGTTAAAAATTACAAATAGCGCGATATCTCGTAAATGGAGAGAGATAGACCAAAAATAAGCAATTTTCGTGATCACTCGCATTTTTCCAAAATAAATTAAAAAATTACAAAAAGCGCGATATCTCGTAAATGGAGAGAGATAGGCCAAACATAAGCAATTTTCGTGATCACTCGCATTTTTCCAAAATATTAGAAAATTACAAAAAGCGCAATATCTCGTAAACGGAGAGAGATAGGCCAAAAATAAGCAATTTTCGTGATCACTCGCATTTTTCCAAAATAAGTTAAAAATTACAAAAAGCGCAATATCTCGTAAACGGAGAGAGATAGGCCAAAAAGAAGCAATTTTCCAAAATAAGTTAAAAATTACAAAAAGCGCAATATCTCGTAAACGGATAGAGATAGGCCAAAAATAAGCATTTTGCCAAAATAAGTTAAAAATTACAAAAAGCGCGATATCTCGTAAATGGAGAGAGATAGACCAAATAAGCAATTTTCGTGATCACTCGCATTTTTCCAAAATAAGTTAAAAATTACAAAAAGCGCAATATCTCGTAAACGGATAGAGATAGGCCAAAAATAAGCATTTTGCCAAAATAAGTTAAAAATTACAAAAAGCGCGATATCTCGTAAATGGAGAGAGATAGACCAAAAATAAGCAATTTTCGTGATCACTCGCATTTTGCCAAAATCAGTTAAAAAATACAAAAAGCGCGATATCTCGTAAATGGAGAGAGATAGGCCAAAAATAAGCAATTTTCGAGATCACTCGCATTTTGCCAAAATCAGTTAAAAAATACAAAAAGCGCGATATCTCGTAAACGGAGAGAGATAGGCCAAAAATAAGCAATTTTCGTGATCACTCGCATTTTTCCAAATTATTAGAAAATTACAAAAAATTACACAAAAATTACAAAAAGCGCGATATCTCGTAAACGGAGAGAGATAGGCCAAAAATAAGCAATTTTCGTGATCACTCGCATATATCTCGTAAACGGAGAGAGATAGGCCAAAAATAAGCAATTTTCGAGATCATTCGCATTTTTCCAAAATATTAGAAAATTACAAAAAGCGCAATATCTCGTAAATGGAGAGAGATAGGCCAAAAATAAGCATTTTGCCAAAATAAGTTAAAAATTACAAAAAGCGCAATATCTCATAAACGGAGAGAGATAGGCCAAAAAGAAGCAATTTGCCAAAATAAGTTAAAAATTACAAAAAGCGCGATATCTCGTAAATGGAGAGAGATAGACCAAATAAGCAATTTTCGTGATCACTCGCATTTTTCCAAAATAAGTTAAAAATTACAAAAAGCGCAATATCTCGTAAACGGATAGAGATAGGCCAAAAATAAGCATTTTGCCAAAATAAGTTAAAAATTACAAAAAGCGCGATATCTCGTAAATGGAGAGAGATAGACCAAAAATAAGCAATTTTCGTGATCACTCGCATTTTGCCAAAATAAGTTAAAAATTACAAAAAGCGCGATATCTCGTAAATGGAGAGAGATAGGCCAAAAATAAGCAATTTTCGAGATCACTCGCATTTTGCCAAAATCAGTTAAAAAATACAAAAAGCGCGATATCTCGTAAACGGAGAGAGATAGGCCAAAAATAAGCAATTTTCGTGATCACTCGCATTTTTCCAAATTATTAGAAAATTACAAAAAATTACACAAAAATTACAAAAAGCGCGATATCTCGTAAACGGAGAGAGATAGGCCAAAAATAAGCAATTTTCGTGATCACTCGCATATATCTCGTAAACGGAGAGAGATAGGCCAAAAATAAGCAATTTTCGAGATCATTCGCATTTTTCCAAAATATTAGAAAATTACAAAAAGCGCAATATCTCGTAAATGGAGAGAGATAGGCCAAAAATAAGCATTTTGCCAAAATAAGTTAAAAATTACAAAAAGCGCAATATCTCATAAACGGAGAGAGATAGGCCAAAAAGAAGCAATTTTCGTGATCACTCGCATTTTTCCAAAATAAGTTAAAAATTACAAAAAGCGCAATATCTCGTAAACGGAGAGAGATAGGCCAAAAATAAGCATTTTGCCAAAATAAGTTAAAAATTACAAATAGCGCGATATCTCGTAAATGGAGAGAGATAGACCAAAAATAAGCAATTTTCGTGATCACTCGCATTTTTCCAAAATAAATTAAAAAATTACAAAAAGCGCGATATCTCGTAAATGGAGAGAGATAGGCCAAACATAAGCAATTTTCGTGATCACTCGCATTTTTCCAAAATATTAGAAAATTACAAAAAGCGCAATATCTCGTAAACGGAGAGAGATAGGCCAAAAATAAGCAATTTTCGTGATCACTCGCATTTTCCAAAATAAGTTAAAAATTACAAAAAGCGCGATATCTCGTAAACGGAGAGAGATAGGCCAAACATAAGCAATTTTCGTGATCACTCGCATTTTTCCAAAATAAGTTAAAAATTGCAAAAAGCGCAATATCTCGTAAACGGAGAGAGATAGGCCAAAAATAAGCATTTTGCCAAAATAAGTTAAAAATTACAAATAGCGCGATATCTCGTAAATGGAGAGAGATAGACCAAAAATAAGCAATTTTCGTGATCACTCGCATTTTTCCAAAATAAATTAAAAAATTACAAAAAGCGCGATATCTCGTAAATGGAGAGAGATAGGCCAAACATAAGCAATTTTCGTGATCACTCGCATTTTGCCAAAATAAGTTAAAAATTACAAAAAGCGCGATATCTCGTAAATGGAGAGAGATAGACCAAATAAGCAATTTTCGTGATCACTCGCATTTTTCCAAAATAAGTTAAAAATTACAAAAAGCGCAATATCTCGTAAACGGATAGAGATAGGCCAAAAATAAGCATTTTGCCAAAATAAGTTAAAAATTACAAAAAGCGCGATATCTCGTAAATGGAGAGAGATAGACCAAAAATAAGCAATTTTCGTGATCACTCGCATTTTTCCAAAATAAGTTAAAAATTACAAAAAGCGCAATATCTCGTAAACGGAGAGAGATAGGCCAAAAATAAGCAATTTTCGTGATCACTCGCATTTTCCAAAATAAGTTAAAAATTACAAAAAGCGCGATATCTCGTAAACGGAGAGAGATAGGCCAAAAATAAGCAATTTTCGAGATCACTCGCATTTTGCCAAGATAAGTTAAAAATTACAAAAAGCGCGATATCTCGTAAATGGAGAGAGATAGACCAAAAATAAGCAATTTTCGTGATCACTCGCATTTTGCCAAAATAAGTTAAAAATTACAAAAAGCGCAATATCTCGTAAATGGAGAGAGATAGGCCAAAAATAAGCATTTTGCCAAAATAAGTTAAAAATTATAAAAAGCGCAATATCTCGTAAACGGATAGAGATAGGCCAAAAATAAGCAATTTTCGAGATCACTCGCATTTTGCCAAAATAAGTTAAAAATTACAAAAAGCGCGATATCTCGTAAATGGAGAGAGATAGACCAAAAATAAGCAATTTTCGTGATCACTCGCATTTTGCCAAAATAAGTTAAAAATTACAAAAAGCGCAATATCTCGTAAATGGAGAGAGATAGGCCAAACATAAGCAATTTTCGTGATCACTCGCATTTTTCCAAATTATTAGAAAATTACTAAAAGCGCAATATCTCGTAAACGGAGAGAGATAGGCCAAAAATAAGCAATTTTCGAGATCACTCGCATTTTGCCAAGATAAGTTAAAAATTACAAAAAGCGCGATATCTCGTAAACGGAGAGAGATAGGCCAAAAATAAGCAATTTTCGTG
This sequence comes from Tetanocera ferruginea, assembly GCA_958299015.1. NCBI lineage: Eukaryota > Metazoa > Arthropoda > Insecta > Diptera > Sciomyzidae > Tetanocera > Tetanocera ferruginea. The sequence goes on from OY282641.1 coordinate 22,269,437, forward strand.
ATCACTCGCATTTTTCCAAATTATTAGAAAATTACAAAAAGCGCAATATCTCGTAAACGGATAGAGATAGGCCAAAAATAAGCAATTTTCGAGATCACTCGCATTTTGCCAAAATAAGTTAAAAAATTACAAAAAGCGCAATATCTCGTAAACGGAGAGAGATAGGCCAAAAATAAGCAATTTTCGTGATCACTCGCATTTTGCCAAAATAAGTTAAAAATTATAAAAAGCGCAATATCTCGTAAACGGAGAGAGATAGGCCAAAACGCAATATCTCGTAAACGGAGAGAGATAGGCCAAAAATAAGCAATTTTCGAGATCACTCGCATTTTTCCAAAATATTAGAAAATTACAAAAAGCGCGATATCTCGTAAACGGATAGAGATAGGCCAAAAATAAGCAATTTTCGTGATCACTCGCATTTTTCCAAAATAAATTTATTAATATACATTTTTAAAAATTACAAAAAGCGCAATATCTCGTAAACGGAGAGAGATAGGCCAAAACGCAATATCTCGTAAACGGAGAGAGATAGGCCAAAAATAAGCAATTTTCGAGATCACTCGCATTTTGCCAAAATAAATTAAAAAATTACAAAAAGCGCAATATCTCGTAAACGGATAGAGATAGGCCAAAAATAAGCAATTTTCGAGATCACTCGCATTTTGCCAAAATAAGTTAAAAATTATAAAAAGCGCAATATCTCGTAAACGGAGAGAGATAGGCCAAAACGCAATATCTCGTAAACGGAGAGAGATAGGCCAAAAATAAGCAATTTTCGAGATCACTCGCATTTTTCTAAAATAAGTTAAAAATTACAAAAAGCGCGATATCTCGTAAACGGAGAGAGATAGGCCAAAAATAAGCAATTTTCGAGATCACTAGCATTTTGCCAAAATAAGTTAAAAATTATAAAAAGCGCAATATCTCGTAAACGGAGAGAGATAGGCCAAAAATAAGCAATTTTCGAGATCACTCGCATTTTTCCAAAATATTAGAAAATTACAAAAAGCGCAATATCTCGTAAACGGAGAGAGATAGGCCAAAAATAAGCAATTTTCGTGATCACTCGCATTTTCCAAAATAAGTTAAAAATTACAAAAAGCGCGATATCTCGTAAACGGAGAGAGATAGGCCAAAAATAAGCAATTTTCGAGATCACTCGCATTTTGCCAAGATAAGTTAAAAATTACAAAAAGCGCGATATCTCGTAAATGGAGAGAGATAGACCAAAAATAAGCAATTTTCGTGATCACTCGCATTTTGCCAAAATAAGTTAAAAATTACAAAAAGCGCAATATCTCGTAAATGGAGAGAGATAGGCCAAAAATAAGCATTTTGCCAAAATAAGTTAAAAATTATAAAAAGCGCAATATCTCGTAAACGGATAGAGATAGGCCAAAAATAAGCAATTTTCGAGATCACTCGCATTTTGCCAAAATAAGTTAAAAATTACAAAAAGCGCGATATCTCGTAAATGGAGAGAGATAGACCAAAAATAAGCAATTTTCGTGATCACTCGCATTTTGCCAAAATAAGTTAAAAATTACAAAAAGCGCAATATCTCGTAAATGGAGAGAGATAGGCCAAACATAAGCAATTTTCGTGATCACTCGCATTTTTCCAAATTATTAGAAAATTACTAAAAGCGCAATATCTCGTAAACGGAGAGAGATAGGCCAAAAATAAGCAATTTTCGAGATCACTCGCATTTTGCCAAGATAAGTTAAAAATTACAAAAAGCGCGATATCTCGTAAACGGAGAGAGATAGGCCAAAAATAAGCAATTTTCGTGATCACTCGCATTTTTCCAAATTATTAGAAAATTACAAAAAGCGCAATATCTCGTAAACGGATAGAGATAGGCCAAAAATAAGCAATTTTCGAGATCACTCGCATTTTGCCAAAATAAGTTAAAAAATTACAAAAAGCGCAATATCTCGTAAACGGAGAGAGATAGGCCAAAAATAAGCAATTTTCGTGATCACTCGCATTTTGCCAAAATAAGTTAAAAATTATAAAAAGCGCAATATCTCGTAAACGGAGAGAGATAGGCCAAAACGCAATATCTCGTAAACGGAGAGAGATAGGCCAAAAATAAGCAATTTTCGAGATCACTCGCATTTTTCCAAAATATTAGAAAATTACAAAAAGCGCGATATCTCGTAAACGGATAGAGATAGGCCAAAAATAAGCAATTTTCGTGATCACTCGCATTTTTCCAAAATAAATTTATTAATATACATTTTTAAAAATTACAAAAAGCGCAATATCTCGTAAACGGAGAGAGATAGGCCAAAACGCAATATCTCGTAAACGGAGAGAGATAGGCCAAAAATAAGCAATTTTCGAGATCACTCGCATTTTGCCAAAATAAATTAAAAAATTACAAAAAGCGCAATATCTCGTAAACGGATAGAGATAGGCCAAAAATAAGCAATTTTCGAGATCACTCGCATTTTGCCAAAATAAGTTAAAAATTATAAAAAGCGCAATATCTCGTAAACGGAGAGAGATAGGCCAAAACGCAATATCTCGTAAACGGAGAGAGATAGGCCAAAAATAAGCAATTTTCGAGATCACTCGCATTTTTCTAAAATAAGTTAAAAATTACAAAAAGCGCGATATCTCGTAAACGGAGAGAGATAGGCCAAAAATAAGCAATTTTCGAGATCACTAGCATTTTGCCAAAATAAGTTAAAAATTATAAAAAGCGCAATATCTCGTAAACGGAGAGAGATAGGCCAAAAATAAGCAATTTTCGAGATCACTCGCATTTTTCCAAAATATTAGAAAATTACAAAAAGCGCAATATCTCGTAAACGGAGAGAGATAGGCCAAAAATAAGCAATTTTCGAGATCACTCGCATTTTGCCAAAATAAATTAAAAAATTACAAAAAGCGCGATATCTCGTAAACGGATAGAGATAGGCCAAAAATAAGCAATTTTCGTGATCACTCGCATTTTTCCAAAATAAATTTATTAATATACATTTTTAAAAATTACAAAAAGCGCAATATCTCGTAAACGGAGAGAGATAGGCCAAAAATAAGCAATTTTCGAGATCGCAATATCTCGCAATATCTCGTAAACGGAGAGAGATAGGCCAAACATAAGCAATTTTCGTGATCACTCGCATTTTTCCAAATTATTAGAAAATTACTAAAAGCGCAATATCTCGTAAACGGAGAGAGATAGGCCAAAAATAAGCAATTTTCGAGATCACTCGCATTTTGCCAAAATCAGTTAAAAATTACAAAAAGCGCGATATCTCGTAAACGGAGAGAGATAGGCCAAAAATAAGCAATTTTCGTGATCACTCGCATATATCTCGTAAACGGAGAGAGATAGGCCAAAAATAAGCAATTTTCGAGATCATTCGCATTTTTCCAAAATATTAGAAAATTACAAAAAGCGCAATATCTCGTAAATGGAGAGAGATAGGCCAAAAATAAGCATTTTGCCAAAATAAGTTAAAAATTACAAAAAGCGCAATATCTCATAAACGGAGAGAGATAGGCCAAAAAGAAGCAATTTTCGTGATCACTCGCATTTTTCCAAAATAAGTTAAAAATTACAAAAAGCGCAATATCTCGTAAACGGAGAGAGATAGGCCAAAAATAAGCATTTTGCCAAAATAAGTTAAAAATTACAAATAGCGCGATATCTCGTAAATGGAGAGAGATAGACCAAAAATAAGCAATTTTCGTGATCACTCGCATTTTGCAAAATAAGTTAAAAATTACAAAAAGCGCGATATCTCGTAAACGGAGAGAGATAGGCCAAACATAAGCAATTTTCGTGATCACTCGCATTTTTCCAAAATAAGTTAAAAATTACAAAAAGCGCAATATCTCGTAAACGGAGAGAGATAGGCCAAAAATAAGCATTTTGCCAAAATAAGTTAAAAATTACAAATAGCGCGATATCTCGTAAATGGAGAGAGATAGACCAAAAATAAGCAATTTTCGTGATCACTCGCATTTTTCCAAAATAAGTTAAAAATTACAAAAAGCGCGATATCTCGTAAATGGAGAGAGATAGGCCAAACATAAGCAATTTTCGTGATCACTCGCATTTTTCCAAAATATTAGAAAATTACAAAAAGCGCAATATCTCGTAAACGGAGAGAGATAGGCCAAAAATAAGCAATTTTCGTGATCACTCGCATATATCTCGTAAACGGAGAGAGATAGGCCAAAAATAAGCAATTTTCGAGATCATTCGCATTTTTCCAAAATATTAGAAAATTACAAAAAGCGCAATATCTCGTAAACGGAGAGAGATAGGCCAAAAATAAGCAATTTTCGTGATCACTCGCATATATCTCGTAAACGGAGAGAGATAGGCCAAAAATAAGCAATTTTCGAGATCATTCGCATTTTTCCAAAATATTAGAAAATTACAAAAAGCGCAATATCTCATAAACGGAGAGAGATAGGCCAAAAAGAAGCAATTTTCCAAAATAAGTTAAAAATTACAAAAAGCGCAATATCTCGTAAACGGATAGAGATAGACCAAAAATAAGCATTTTGCCAAAATAAGTTAAAAATTACAAAAAGCGCGATATCTCGTAAATGGAGAGAGATAGACCAAAAATAAGCAATTTTCGTGATCACTCGCATTTTTCCAAAATAAGTTAAAAATTACAAAAAGCGCAATATCTCGTAAACGGAGAGAGATAGGCCAAAAATAAGCAATTTTCGTGATAACTCGCATTTTTCCAAATTATTAAAAAATTACAAAAAGCGCGATATCTCGTAAACGGAGAGAGATAGGCCAAAAATAAGCAATTTTCGAGATCACTCGCATTTTGCCAAAATAAGTTAAAAATTATAAAAAGCGCAATATCTCGTAAACGGATAGAGATAGGCCAAAAATAAGCAATTTTCGAGATCACTCGCATTTTTCCAAATTATTAGAAAATTACAAAAAGCGCAATATCTCGTAAACGGAGAGAGATAGGCCAAAAATAAGCAATTTTCGTGATCACTCGCATTTTGCCAAAATAAGTTAAAAATTACAAAAAGCGCGATATCTCGTAAACGGAGAGAGATAGGCCAAAAATAAGCAATTTTCGTGATCACTCGCATTTTTCCAAATTATTAGAAAATTACTAAAAGCGCAATATCTCGTAAACGGAGAGAGATAGGCCAAAAATAAGCAATTTTCGAGATCACTCGCATTTTGCCAAGATAAGTTAAAAATTACAAAAAGCGCGATATCTCGTAAACGGAGAGAGATAGGCCAAAAATAAGCAATTTTCGTGATCACTCGCATTTTTCCAAATTATTAGAAAATTACAAAAAGCGCAATATCTCGTAAACGGATAGAGATAGGCCAAAAATAAGCAATTTTCGAGATCACTCGCATTTTGCCAAAATAAGTTAAAAATTATAAAAAGCGCGATATCTCGTAAACGGAGAGAGATAGGCCAAACATAAGCAATTTTCGTGATCACTCGCATTTTTCCAAATTATTAGAAAATTACAAAAAGCGCAATATCTCGTAAACGGAGAGAGATAGGCCAAAAATAAGCAATTTTCGAGATCACTCGCATTTTGCCAAAATAAGTTAAAAATTATAAAAAGCGCGATATCTCGTAAACGGAGAGAGATAGGCCAAACATAAGCAATTTTCGTGATCACTCGCATTTTTCCAAATTATTAGAAAATTACAAAAAGCGCAATATCTCGTAAACGGAGAGAGATAGGCCAAAAATAAGCAATTTTCGTGATCACTCGCATTTTGCCAAAATAAGTTAAAAATTACAAAAAGCGCGATATCTCGTAAACGGAGAGAGATAGGCCAAAAATAAGCAATTTTCGTGATCACTCGCATTTTTCCAAATTATTAGAAAATTACTAAAAGCGCAATATCTCGTAAACGGAGAGAGATAGGCCAAAAATAAGCAATTTTCGAGATCACTCGCATTTTGCCAAGATAAGTTAAAAATTACAAAAAGCGCGATATCTCGTAAACGGAGAGAGATAGGCCAAAAATAAGCAATTTTCGTGATCACTCGCATTTTTCCAAATTATTAGAAAATTACAAAAAGCGCAATATCTCGTAAACGGATAGAGATAGGCCAAAAATAAGCAATTTTCGAGATCACTCGCATTTTGCCAAAATAAGTTAAAAATTATAAAAAGCGCGATATCTCGTAAACGGAGAGAGATAGGCCAAACATAAGCAATTTTCGTGATCACTCGCATTTTTCCAAATTATTAGAAAATTACAAAAAGCGCAATATCTCGTAAACGGAGAGAGATAGGCCAAAAATAAGCAATTTTCGAGATCACTCGCATTTTGCCAAAATAAGTTAAAAATTATAAAAAGCGCGATATCTCGTAAACGGAGAGAGATAGGCCAAACATAAGCAATTTTCGTGATCACTCGCATTTTTCCAAATTATTAGAAAATTACAAAAAGCGCAATATCTCGTAAACGGAGAGAGATAGGCCAAAAATAAGCAATTTTCGAGATCACTCGCATTTTGCCAAAATGAGTTAAAAATTATAAAAAGCGCAATATCTCGTAAACGGATAGAGATAGGCCAAAAATAAGCAATTTTCGTGATCACTCGCATTTTGCCAAAATAAGTTAAAAATTACAAAAAGCGCAATATCTCGTAAACGGAGAGAGATAGGCCAAAAATAAGCAATTTTCGAGATCACTCGCATTTTGCCAAAATGAGTTAAAAATTATAAAAAGCGCGATATCTCGTAAACGGAGAGAGATAGGCCAAACATAAGCAATTTTCGTGATCACTCGCATTTTTCCAAATTATTAGAAAATTACAAAAAGCGCAATATCTCGTAAACGGAGAGAGATAGGCCAAAAATAAGCAATTTTCGTGATCACTCGCATTTTGCCAAAATAAGTTAAAAATTATAAAAAGCGCAATATCTCGTAAACGGAGAGAGATAGGCCAAACATAAGCAATTTTCGTGATCACTCGCATTTTTCCAAATTATTAGAAAATTACAAAAAGTGCAATATCTCATAAACGGAGAGAGATAGGCCAAAAATAAGCAATTTTCGTGATCACTCGCATTTTTCCAAATTATTAGATTTAATTATTCATTATTTTCCAACATAAGTTAAAAATTACAAAAAGCGCAATATCTCGTAAACGGAGAGAGATAGGCCAAAAATAAGCAATTTTCGTGATCACTCGCATTTTTCCAAATTATTAGAAAATTACAAAAAGTGCAATATCTCATAAACGGAGAGAGATAGGCCAAAAATAAGCAATTTTCGTGATCACTCGCATTTTTCCAAATTATTAGATTTAATTATTCATTATTTTCCAACATAAGTTAAAAATTACAAAAAGTGCAATATCTCATAAACGGAGAGAGATAGGCCAAAAAGAAGCATTTTTCGAGATCACTCGCATTTTTCCAAATTATTAGAAAATTACAAAAAGTGCAATATCTCATAAACGGAGAGAGATAGGCCAAAAATAAGCAATTTTCGTGATAACTCGCATTTTTCCAAAATAAGTTAAAAATTACAAAAAGCGCGATATCTCATAAACGGAGAGAGATAGGCCAAAAAGAAGCATTTTTCGAGATCACTCGCATTTTTCCAAATTATTAGAAAATTACAAAAAGTGCAATATCTCATAAACGGAGAGAGATAGGCCAAAAATAAGCAATTTTCGTGATAACTCGCATTTTTCCAAAATAAGTTAAAAATTACAAAAAGCGCGATATCTCATAAACGGAGAGAGATAGGCCAAACATAAGCAATTTTCGTGATCACTCGCATTTTTCCAAATTATTAGAAAATTACAAAATGTGCAATATCTCGTAAACGGAGAGAGATAGGCCAAAAATAAGCAATTTTCGTGATAACTCGCATTTTTCCAAAATAAGTTAAAAATTACAAAAAGCGCGATATCTCATAAACGGAGAGAGATAGGCCAAAAAGAAGCATTTTTCGAGATCACTCGCATTTTTCCAAATTATTAGAAAATTACAAAAAGTGCAATATCTCATAAACGGAGAGAGATAGGCCAAAAATAAGCAATTTTCGTGATCACTCGCATTTTCCAAAATAAGTTAAAAATTACAAAAAGCGCGATATCTCGTAAACGGAGAGAGATAGGCCAAAAATAAGCAACTTTCGTGATCACTCGCATTTTCCAAAATAAGTTAAAAATTACAAAAAGCGCGATATCTCGTAAACGGAGAGAGATAGGCCAAAAATAAGCAATTTTCGAGATCACTCGCATTTTTCCAAAATATTAGAAAATTATAAAAAGCGCAATATCTCGTAAACGGAGAGAGATAGGCCAAACATAAGCAATTTTCGTGATCACTCGCATTTTTCCAAAATATTAGAAAATTACAAAAAGCGCAATATCTCGTAAACGGAGAGAGATAGGCCAAAAATAAGCAATTTTCGTGATCACTCGCATTTTTCCAAATTATTAGAAAATTACAAAAAGCGCAATATCTCGTAAACGGAGAGAGATAGGCCAAAAATAAGCAATTTTCGAGATCACTCGCATTTTGCCAAAATAAGTTAAAAATTATAAAAAGCGCGATATCTCGTAAACGGTTAGAGATAGGCCAAAAATAAGCAATTTTCGAGATCACTCGCATTTTGCCAAAAGCGCAATATCTCGTAAACGGAGAGAGATAGGCCAAACATAAGCAATTTTCGTGATCACTCGCATTTTTCCAAATTATTAGAAAATTACAAAAAGCGCAATATCTCGTAAACGGAGAGAGATAGGCCAAAAATAAGCAATTTTCGAGATCACTCGCATTTTGCCAAATTATTAGAAAATTACAAAAAGTGCGATATTTCGTAAACGGAGAGAGATAGGCCAAAAATAAGCAATTTTCGAGATCACTCGCATTTTGCCAAAAGCGCAATATCTCGTAAACGGAGAGAGATAGGCCAAACATAAGCAATTTTCGTGATCACTCGCATTTTTCCAAATTATTAGAAAATTACAAAAAGCGCAATATCTCGTAAACGGAGAGAGATAGGCCAAAAATAAGCAATTTTCGAGATCACTCGCATTTTGCCAAAATAAGTTAAAAATTATAAAAAGCGCGATATCTCGTAAACGGATAGAGATAGGCCAAAAATAAGCAATTTTCGAGATCACTCGCATTTTTCCAAATTATTAGAAAATTACAAAAAGCGCAATATCTCGTAAACGGAGAGAGATAGGCCAAAAATAAGCAATTTTCGAGATCACTCGCATTTTGCCAAAATAAGTTAAAAATTATAAAAAGCGCAATATCTCGTAAACGGATAGAGATAGGCCAAAAATAAGCAATTTTCGAGATCACTCGCATTTTTCTAAAATAAGTTAAAAATTACAAAAAGCGCGATATCTCGTAAACGGAGAGAGATAGGCCAAACATAAGCAATTTTCGTGATCACTCGCATTTTTCCAAAATATTAGAAAATTACAAAAAGCGCAATATCTCGTAAACGGAGAGAGATAGGCCAAAAATAAGCAATTTTCGAGATCACTCGCATTTTTCCAAATTATTAGAAAATTACAAAAAGTGCAATATCTCGTAAACGGAGAGAGATAGGCCAAAAATAAGCAATTTTCGAGATCACTCGCATTTTTCCAAAATATTAGAAAATTACAAAAAGCGCAATATCTCGTAAACGGAGAGAGATAGGCCAAAAATAAGCAATTTTCGTGATCACTCGCATTTTTCCAAATTATTAGAAAATTACAAAAAGCGCAATATCTCGTAAACGGAGAGAGATAGGCCAAAAATAAGCAATTTTCGAGATCACTCGCATTTTGCCAAAATAAGTTAAAAATTATAAAAAGCGCGATATCTCGTAAACGGTTAGAGATAGGCCAAAAATAAGCAATTTTCGAGATCACTCGCATTTTGCCAAAAGCGCAATATCTCGTAAACGGAGAGAGATAGGCCAAACATAAGCAATTTTCGTGATCACTCGCATTTTTCCAAATTATTAGAAAATTACAAAAAGCGCAATATCTCGTAAACGGAGAGAGATAGGCCAAAAATAAGCAATTTTCGAGATCACTCGCATTTTGCCAAATTATTAGAAAATTACAAAAAGTGCGATATTTCGTAAACGGAGAGAGATAGGCCAAAAATAAGCAATTTTCGAGATCACTCGCATTTTGCCAAAAGCGCAATATCTCGTAAACGGAGAGAGATAGGCCAAACATAAGCAATTTTCGTGATCACTCGCATTTTTCCAAATTATTAGAAAATTACAAAAAGCGCAATATCTCGTAAACGGAGAGAGATAGGCCAAAAATAAGCAATTTTCGAGATCACTCGCATTTTTCTAAAATAAGTTAAAAATTATAAAAAGCGCAATATCTCGTAAACGGATAGAGATAGGCCAAAAATAAGCAATTTTCGAGATCACTCGCATTTTGCCAAAATAAGTTAAAAATTACAAAAAGCGCAATATCTCGTAAACGGAGAGAGATAGGCCAAACATAAGCAATTTTCGTGATCACTCGCATTTTTCCAAAATAAGTTAAAAATTATAAAAAGCGCGATATCTCGTAAACGGAGAGAGATAGGCCAAACATAAGCAATTTTCGTGATCACTCGCATTTTTCCAAATTATTAGAAAATTACAAAAAGCGCAATATCTCGTAAACGGAGAGAGATAGGCCAAAAATAAGCAATTTTCGAGATCACTCGCATTTTGCCAAAATGAGTTAAAAATTATAAAAAGCGCAATATCTCGTAAACGGATAGAGATAGGCCAAAAATAAGCAATTTTCGTGATCACTCGCATTTTGCCAAAATAAGTTAAAAATTACAAAAAGCGCAATATCTCGTAAACGGAGAGAGATAGGCCAAAAATAAGCAATTTTCGTGATCACTCGCATTTTGCCAAAATAAGTTAAAAATTATAAAAAGCGCGATATCTCGTAAACGGAAAGAGATAGGCCAAACATAAGCAATTTTCGTGATCACTCGCATTTTTCCAAATTATTAGAAAATTACAAAAAGTGCGATATTTCGTAAACGGAGAGAGATAGGCCAAAAATAAGCAATTTTCGAGATCACTCGCATTTTTCTAAAATAAGTTAAAAATTACAAAAAGCGCAATATCTCGTAAACGGAGAGAGATAGGCCAAAAATAAGCAATTTTCGAGATCACTAGTATTTTGCCAAAATAAGTTAAAAATTATAAAAAGCGCAATATCTCGTAAACGGAGAGAGATAGGCCAAAAAGAAGCATTTTTCGAGATCACTCGCATTTTTCCAAATTATTAGAAAATTACAAAAAGTGCAATATCTCGTAAACGGAGAGAGATAGGCCAAAAATAAGCAATTTCTCAATATCACTCGCATTTTTCCAAAATAAGTTAAAAATTACAAAAAGCGCGATATCTCATAAACGGAGAGAGATAGGCCAAACATAAGCAATTTTCGTGATCACTCGCATTTTTCCAAATTATTAGAAAATTACAAAAAGTGCAATATCTCATAAACGGAGAGAGATAGGCCAAAAATAAGCAATTTTCGTGATCACTCGCATTTTTCCAAATTATTAGATTTAATTATTCATTATTTTCCAACATAAGTTAAAAATTACAAAAAGCGCAATATCTCGTAAACGGAGAGAGATAGGCCAAAAATAAGCAATTTTCGTGATCACTCGCATTTTTCCAAATTATTAGATTTAATTATTCATTATTTTCCAACATAAGTTAAAAATTACAAAAAGTGCAATATCTCATAAACGGAGAGAGATAGGCCAAAAAGAAGCATTTTTCGAGATCACTCGCATTTTTCCAAATTATTAGAAAATTACAAAAAGTGCAATATCTCATAAACGGAGAGAGATAGGCCAAAAATAAGCAATTTTCGTGATAACTCGCATTTTTCCAAAATAAGTTAAAAATTACAAAAAGCGCGATATCTCATAAACGGAGAGAGATAGGCCAAAAAGAAGCATTTTTCGAGATCACTCGCATTTTTCCAAATTATTAGAAAATTACAAAAAGTGCAATATCTCATAAACGGAGAGAGATAGGCCAAAAATAAGCAATTTTCGTGATAACTCGCATTTTTCCAAAATAAGTTAAAAATTACAAAAAGCGCGATATCTCATAAACGGAGAGAGATAGGCCAAACATAAGCAATTTTCGTGATCACTCGCATTTTTCCAAATTATTAGAAAATTACAAAATGTGCAATATCTCGTAAACGGAGAGAGATAGGCCAAAAATAAGCAATTTTCGTGATAACTCGCATTTTTCCAAAATAAGTTAAAAATTACAAAAAGCGCGATATCTCATAAACGGAGAGAGATAGGCCAAAAAGAAGCATTTTTCGAGATCACTCGCATTTTTCCAAATTATTAGAAAATTACAAAAAGTGCAATATCTCATAAACGGAGAGAGATAGGCCAAAAATAAGCAATTTTCGTGATCACTCGCATTTTCCAAAATAAGTTAAAAATTACAAAAAGCGCGATATCTCGTAAACGGAGAGAGATAGGCCAAAAATAAGCAACTTTCGTGATCACTCGCATTTTCCAAAATAAGTTAAAAATTACAAAAAGCGCGATATCTCGTAAACGGAGAGAGATAGGCCAAAAATAAGCAATTTTCGAGATCACTCGCATTTTTCCAAAATATTAGAAAATTATAAAAAGCGCAATATCTCGTAAACGGAGAGAGATAGGCCAAACATAAGCAATTTTCGTGATCACTCGCATTTTTCCAAAATATTAGAAAATTACAAAAAGCGCAATATCTCGTAAACGGAGAGAGATAGGCCAAAAATAAGCAATTTTCGTGATCACTCGCATTTTTCCAAATTATTAGAAAATTACAAAAAGCGCAATATCTCGTAAACGGAGAGAGATAGGCCAAAAATAAGCAATTTTCGAGATCACTCGCATTTTGCCAAAATAAGTTAAAAATTATAAAAAGCGCGATATCTCGTAAACGGTTAGAGATAGGCCAAAAATAAGCAATTTTCGAGATCACTCGCATTTTGCCAAAAGCGCAATATCTCGTAAACGGAGAGAGATAGGCCAAACATAAGCAATTTTCGTGATCACTCGCATTTTTCCAAATTATTAGAAAATTACAAAAAGCGCAATATCTCGTAAACGGAGAGAGATAGGCCAAAAATAAGCAATTTTCGAGATCACTCGCATTTTGCCAAATTATTAGAAAATTACAAAAAGTGCGATATTTCGTAAACGGAGAGAGATAGGCCAAAAATAAGCAATTTTCGAGATCACTCGCATTTTGCCAAAAGCGCAATATCTCGTAAACGGAGAGAGATAGGCCAAACATAAGCAATTTTCGTGATCACTCGCATTTTTCCAAATTATTAGAAAATTACAAAAAGCGCAATATCTCGTAAACGGAGAGAGATAGGCCAAAAATAAGCAATTTTCGAGATCACTCGCATTTTGCCAAAATAAGTTAAAAATTATAAAAAGCGCGATATCTCGTAAACGGATAGAGATAGGCCAAAAATAAGCAATTTTCGAGATCACTCGCATTTTTCCAAATTATTAGAAAATTACAAAAAGCGCAATATCTCGTAAACGGAGAGAGATAGGCCAAAAATAAGCAATTTTCGAGATCACTCGCATTTTGCCAAAATAAGTTAAAAATTATAAAAAGCGCAATATCTCGTAAACGGATAGAGATAGGCCAAAAATAAGCAATTTTCGAGATCACTCGCATTTTTCTAAAATAAGTTAAAAATTACAAAAAGCGCGATATCTCGTAAACGGAGAGAGATAGGCCAAACATAAGCAATTTTCGTGATCACTCGCATTTTTCCAAAATATTAGAAAATTACAAAAAGCGCAATATCTCGTAAACGGAGAGAGATAGGCCAAAAATAAGCAATTTTCGAGATCACTCGCATTTTTCCAAATTATTAGAAAATTACAAAAAGTGCAATATCTCGTAAACGGAGAGAGATAGGCCAAAAATAAGCAATTTTCGAGATCACTCGCATTTTTCCAAAATATTAGAAAATTACAAAAAGCGCAATATCTCGTAAACGGAGAGAGATAGGCCAAAAATAAGCAATTTTCGTGATCACTCGCATTTTTCCAAATTATTAGAAAATTACAAAAAGCGCAATATCTCGTAAACGGAGAGAGATAGGCCAAAAATAAGCAATTTTCGAGATCACTCGCATTTTGCCAAAATAAGTTAAAAATTATAAAAAGCGCGATATCTCGTAAACGGTTAGAGATAGGCCAAAAATAAGCAATTTTCGAGATCACTCGCATTTTGCCAAATTATTAGAAAATTACAAAAAGTGCGATATTTCGTAAACGGAGAGAGATAGACCAAAAATAAGCAATTTTCGAGATCACTCGCATTTTGCCAAAATAAGTTAAAAATTATAAAAAGCGCGATATCTCGTAAACGGTTAGAGATAGGCCAAAAATAAGCAATTTTCGAGATCACTCGCATTTTTCCAAATTATTAGAAAATTACAAAAAGTGCAATATCTCGTAAACGGAGAGAGATAGGCCAAAAATAAGCAATTTTCGAGATCACTCGCATTTTGCCAAATTATTAGAAAATTACAAAAAGTGCGATATTTCGTAAACGGAGAGAGATAGACCAAAAATAAGCAATTTTCGAGATCACTCGCATTTTGCCAAAATAAGTTAAAAATTATAAAAAGCGCGATATCTCGTAAACGGATAGAGATAGGCCAAAAATAAGCAATTTTCGAGATCACTCGCATTTTTCCAAATTATTAGAAAATTACAAAAAGCGCAATATCTCGTAAACGGAGAGAGATAGGCCAAAAATAAGCAATTTTCGAGATCACTCGCATTTTGCCAAAATAAGTTAAAAATTATAAAAAGCGCGATATCTCGTAAACGGATAGAGATAGGCCAAAAATAAGCAATTTTCGAGATCACTCGCATTTTTCCAAATTATTAGAAAATTACAAAAAGCGCAATATCTCGTAAACGGAGAGAGATAGGCCAAAAATAAGCAATTTTCGAGATCACTCGCATTTTGCCAAAATAAGTTAAAAATTATAAAAAGCGCGATATCTCGTAAACGGTTAGAGATAGGCCAAAAATAAGCAATTTTCGAGATCACTCGCATTTTGCCAAAAGCGCAATATCTCGTAAACGGAGAGAGATAGGCCAAACATAAGCAATTTTCGTGATCACTCGCATTTTTCCAAATTATTAGAAAATTACAAAAAGCGCAATATCTCGTAAACGGAGAGAGATAGGCCAAAAATAAGCAATTTTCGAGATCACTCGCATTTTGCCAAATTATTAGAAAATTACAAAAAGTGCGATATTTCGTAAACGGAGAGAGATAGGCCAAAAATAAGCAATTTTCGAGATCACTCGCATTTTGCCAAAAGCGCAATATCTCGTAAACGGAGAGAGATAGGCCAAACATAAGCAATTTTCGTGATCACTCGCATTTTTCCAAATTATTAGAAAATTACAAAAAGCGCAATATCTCGTAAACGGAGAGAGATAGGCCAAAAATAAGCAATTTTCGAGATCACTCGCATTTTGCCAAAATAAGTTAAAAATTATAAAAAGCGCAATATCTCGTAAACGGATAGAGATAGGCCAAAAATAAGCAATTTTCGTGATCACTCGCATTTTTCCAAATTATTAGATTTAATTATTCATTATTTTCCAACATAAGTTAAAAATTACAAAAAGCGCAATATCTCATAAACGGAGAGAGGTAGGCCAAAAATAAGCAATTTTCGTGATCACTCGCATTTTTCCAAAATAAGTTAAAAATTACAAAAAGCGCGATATCTCATAAACGGAGAGAGATAGGCCAAAAAGAAGCATTTTTCGAGATCACTCGCATTTTTCCAAATTATTAGAAAATTACAAAAAGTGCAATATCTCGTAAACGGAGAGAGATAGGCCAAAAATAAGCAATTTTCGAGATCACTCGCATTTTTCTAAAATAAGTTAAAAATTACAAAAAGCGCGATATCTCGTAAACGGAGAGAGATAGGCCAAAAATAAGCAATTTTCGTGATCACTCGCATTTTTCCAAAATATTAGAAAATTACAAAAAGCGCAATATCTCGTAAACGGAGAGAGATAGGCCAAAAATAAGCAATTTTCGAGATCACTCGCATTTTTCCAAATTATTAGAAAATTACAAAAAGCGCAATATCTCGTAAACGGAGAGAGATAGGCCAAAAATAAGCAATTTTCGAGATCATTCGCATTTTTCCAAAATAAGTTAAAAATTACAAAAAGCGCAATATCTCGTAAACGGAGAGAGATAGGCCAAAAATAAGCAATTTTCGAGATCACTCGCATTTTTCCAAAATATTAGAAAATTACAAAAAGCGCGATATCTCGTAAATGGAGAGAGATAGACCAAAAATAAGCAATTTTCGTGATCATTCGCATTTTTCCAAAATATTAGAAAATTACAAAAAGCGCGATATCTCGTAAATGGAGAGAGATAGGCCAAAAATAAGCAATTTTCGAGATCACTCGCATTTTTCCAAATTATTAGAAAATTACAAAAAGCGCAATATCTCGTAAACGGAGAGAGATAGGCCAAAAATAAGCAATTTTCGAGATCACTCGCATTTTTCCAAATTATTAGAAAATTACAAAAAGCGCAATATCTCGTAAACGGAGAGAGATAGGCCAAAAATAAGCAATTTTCGAGATCATTCGCATTTTTCCAAAATAAGTTAAAAATTACAAAAAGCGCAATATCTCGTAAACGGAGAGAGATAGGCCAAAAATAAGCAATTTTCGAGATCACTCGCATTTTTCCAAATTATTAGAAAATTACAAAAAGCGCGATATCTCGTAAATGGAGAGAGATAGGCCAAAAATAAGCAATTTTCGAGATCACTCGCATTTTTCCAAATTATTAGAAAATTACAAAAAGCGCAATATCTCGTAAACGGAGAGAGATAGGCCAAAAATAAGCAATTTTCGAGATCACTCGCATTTTTCCAAATTATTAGAAAATTACAAAAAGCGCAATATCTCGTAAACGGAGAGAGATAGGCCAAAAATAAGCAATTTTCGTGATCACTCGCATTTTTCCAAAATATTAGAAAATTACAAAAAGCGCGATATCTCGTAAATGGAGAGAGATAGACCAAAAATAAGCAATTTTCGTGATCATTCGCATTTTTCCAAAATATTAGAAAATTACAAAAAGCGCAATATCTCGTAAACGGAGAGAGATAGGCCAAAAATAAGCAATTTTCGTGATCACTCGCATTTTTCCAAAATATTAGAAAATTACAAAAAGCGCGATATCTCGTAAATGGAGAGAGATAGACCAAAAATAAGCAATTTTCGTGATCACTCGCATTTTTCCAAAATAAGTTAAAAATTACAAAAAGCGCAATATCTCGTAAACGGAGAGAGATAGGCCAAAAATAAGCATTTTGCCAAAATAAGTTAAAAATTACAAAAAGCGCGATATCTCGTAAATGGAGAGAGATAGACCAAAAATAAGCAATTTTCGTGATCATTCGCATTTTTCCAAAATATTAGAAAATTACAAAAAGCGCGATATCTCGTAAATGGAGAGAGATAGACCAAAAATAAGCAATTTTCGTGATCATTCGCATTTTTCCAAAATAAGTTAAAAATTACAAAAAGCGCGATATCTCGTAAATGGAGAGAGATAGGCCAAAAATAACCAATTTTCGTGATCATTCGCATTTTTCCAAAATATTAGAAAATTAAAAAAAGCGCGATATCTCGTAAATGGAGAGAGATAGACCAAAAATAAGCAATTTTCGTGATCACTCGCATTTTGCCAAAATAAGTTATAAATTACAAAAAGCGCAATATCTCGTAAACGGAGAGAGATAGGCCAAAAATAAGCAATTTTCGTGATCACTCGCATTTTTCCAAAATATTAGAAAATTACAAAAAGCGCAATATCTCGTAAACGGATAGAGATAGGCCAAAAATAAGCATTTTGCCAAAATAAGTTAAAAATTACAAAAAGCGCGATATCTCGTAAATGGAGAGAGATAGACCAAAAATAAGCAATTTTCGTGATCATTCGCATTTTTCCAAAATATTAGAAAATTACAAAAAGCGCAATATCTCGTAAATGGAGAGAGATAGGCCAAAAATAAGCAATTTTCGAGATCACTCGCATTTTGCCAACAATAAGTTAAAAATTACAAAAAGCGCGATATCTCGTAAACGGATAGAGATAGGCCAAAAATAAGCAATTTTCGTGATCATTCGCATTTTTCCAAAATATTAGAAAATTACAAAAAGCGCAATATCTCGTAAACGGAGAGAGATAGGCCAAAAATAAGCATTTTGCCAAAATAAGTTAAAAATTACAAAAAGCGCGATATCTCGTAAACGGATAGAGATAGGCCAAAAATAAGCAATTTGCCAAAATAAGTTAAAAGTTACAAAAAGCGCAATATCTCGTAAACGGAGAGAGATAGGCCAAAAATAAGCAATTTTCGTGATCACTCGCATTTTTCCAAAATATTAGAAAATTACAAAAAGCGCGATATCTCGTAAACGGAGAGAGATAGGCCAAAAATAAGCAATTTTCGTGATCACTCGCATTTTTCCAAAATATTAGAAAATTACAAAAAGCGCGATATCTCGTAAACGGATAGAGATAGGCCAAAAATAAGCAATTTTCGTGATAACTCGCATTTTTCCAAAATAAGTTAAAAATTACAAAAAACTTTTTAACAAAAAAAAAAACCTACTTCAAAATCACTAGAAAGTAAAAAATAATTTTAAATTACTTTTACTATTTATTTCTTGGTCAAATTTGTATTTTTATAATAAATATATTTATTTTTTTATGATAATAAAAGCTTCTAGTCAGCGCTAATCATTGACGTAAAATCATGATTTTTTCGCCATCCCTACTCTATTTAAGACTTTTTTATTTGTAAATATCCTGCTTGGGTGACGCTGTATTAATTTGTAATCTTAATTTTTCTTAAATCTTAATTAAAATGCTATATGTGTGTTGCAGCTTCACAAAAAATCTGATTATATTAGCGCCGACTTCGAAGCTCTTATTATCATAAAAAAATAAATATATTTATTATAAAAATACAAATTTGACCAAGAAATAAATAGTAAAAGTAATTTAAAATTATTTTTTACTTTCTAGTGATTTTTAAGTAGGTTTTTTTTTTGTTAAAAAGTTTTTATTGTAAACGTTTGAACAGATGGCATAATAATGGTAAGTTGCGGGAAACACGTTATTTATTTGCAAAAAATTAATTTTGTTTGTCATAAACGGCACTGATTTTTAAATTGCAGCAACCGAAACATTTATTTTTTCCAACTGAAAACTTCGTTTGCAGGAAAAAAATTAATTTGTTACAAGCGAATAGTTCTCAACCGACAAGAAAAGTTGCTTGATTTCGTTGATGAAAAGTGTTTAATATGCGCCATCAACGAAAAGGAAGTATTATAAGAGTGTGCACAAGCAGACACACAACTGTGAATCACATGCGCGGAACATAAGTGTAAGTATCAAGGCTGTGTAAGTATCAAAAATTTTAATTTAATTATTGAAATTGTAATTCTGTTTCATTAACTGTTTGGTCAAAACGAATCGTCAAAATAAGTTTTACTTAAAAAACATTGATTAAAAAAAAAAATATTTGGTGTTCCTGTTGGGGATTGAACCCAGGTTCATCGAATTCCTAGTCTCGAACGCCAGCACACTCGGCTAAACTTGAGCTTCCGAAACAATGATAAAATTTCATTAAGTTTGATCTTTTTTCGTTTCAAGCAAGAATATTTTTAAGTTGCTTAAGTTTTAAGTTAAATTTCTTCGCGTGTAGGAAGAAGTGGAATATTAAAGTAAATTTTACTCAATAAATATGGACTCTATACATATCCATGTAAAATTTTAACAATCCAACTAACATAAAGCATAACTCTCCTTTTTATACCCTAAACCTGAAAGGTCAGGGTATATTAACTTTGTGCAAACGTTTGTAACGCATAGAACGAAGCGAGTCCGGTATAGAAAAGTATATATATTCTTGATCAGCGCCACCACGTGAGTCGAGCTATCTATGTCCGTCCGTCCGTCCGTCCGTCCGTCTGTGTGTTGTCCGTATACACAGGATAAGAAGAAGGAGTTGAGATAATTGAATGAAACTTGGTACACATGGTCACATGAACCCAAGGATCTGCACTGTTGAATATTTTTGGAATCCGCCCACGGACACGCCTACTTCCCATACAACGCGAAAATTGAAAACTGCATAGCTCAGCTCATAATTAGCTTACAACAATAAAATTTGATATGTATGTGTTTCATACCATTACAAATATGTCTTCGGAAAATGGACGTCATCCGATCACGGACACGCCTACCTCCCATACAACCCAAAAATTGAAAACGCAATAAATAAGCATGTGTTTAACCTACAGAGCTAAAATTTGGCACGTATGTTTTTTATGACAAGACAAAGATGGTTTGGAAAAATGGACTTCATCCGCCCACGAACACACCCATTTACAATAAATTTTTTTTTTTTTTTAAAAGTGGGTTTAGGGTATTTCATAGTCGGCCTAGACCGACTTAAGACTTTCTTTACTTGTTTTAAAGTAGGATGATTTCATAGATGTAGCCGATATTCATTACGTGGTATATTAAAGTTAGTATTGCAATAAAAATAATTCAGGCAGAACAAGAGAAATTTTTCTGAACAGATTTAATGTCATTGATGTAACAACCGTATCGTGGACACCATACAATAAAAGCATATTCTAAGATAGGCCGAACTAGAGAAGTGAATGAGGTATTCGTAATAAAAGGATCATTAAACTTTCGGTTTTCGCGAGAAACTATGTGCTTTCATTATACCCTAAACCTGAAAGGTCAGGGTATATTAACTTTGTGCAAACGTTTGTAACGCATAGACCGAAGCGAGTCCGATATAGAAAAGTATATATATTCTTGATCAGCGTCACCACGTGAGTCGAGCTATCCATGTCCGTCCGTCCGTCCGTCCGTCCGTCCGTCCGTCTGTTCGTCTGTGTGTTGTCCGTATACACAGGATAAGAAGAAGGAGTTGAGATAATTGAATGAAACTTGGTACACATGGTCACATGAACCCAAGGATCTGCACTGTTGAATATTTTTGGAATCCGCCCACGGACATGCCTACCTCCCGTACAACGCGAAAATTGAAAACTGCATAACTCAGCTCATAATTAGCCTACAAAAATAAAATTTGATATGTATGTGTTTTATGTTAACACAAAGATGTCTTTGAAAAATGGACGTCATCCGCTTACGGACACGACCACCTCCCATACAACTCAAAAATTTAAAACGCTATAAATAAGCCTCTGTTTAACCTACAGAGCTAAAATTTGGCACATATGTTTTTTGTCACAAAACAAAGATGGTTTTGAAAAGTGGACATCATCCACCCACGGACACGCCTACCTCCCATACAACGCGAAAATTGAAAACTGCATAACCCAGCTCGTAATAAGCCTACAACAATAAAATTTGATATGTATGTGTTTCATACCATAACAAATATGTCTTCGGAAAATGGACGTCATCCGATCACGGACACGCCTACCTCCCATACAACCCAAAAATTGAAAACGCAATAAATAAGCATGTGTTTAACCTACAGAGCTAAAATTTGGCACGTATGTTTTTTATGACAAGACAAAGATGGTTTGGAAAAATGGACTTCATCCGCCCACGAACACACCCATTTACAATAAATTTTTTTTTTTTTTTTAAAAGTGGGTTTAGGGTATTTCATAGTCGGCCTAGACCGACTTTAGACTTTCTTTACTTGTTTTAAAGTAGGATGATTTAATAGATGTAGCCGATATTCATTACGTGGTATATTAAAGTTAGTATTGCAATAAAAATAATTCAGGCAGAACAAAAGAAATTTTTCTGAACAGATTTAATGTCATGGATGTAACAACCGTATCGTGGACACCATACAATAAAAGCATATTCTAAGATAGGCCGAACTAGAGAAGTGAATAAAGTATTCTTAATAAAAGGATCATTAAACTTTCGGTTTTCGCGAGAAACTATGTGCTTTCATTTTTTCATATTAAGATTCATGAGACTTATTCTATTCTGCACCAGCTATGAAGATTGTTAATGTCAATTTGAAGAATAAACCATCATATTCATTCTTAAAAGACAGGAATAATTTGACGTCGTCAGCATACATCCAGATGTTAGAATGCTTTATGTTAGAATGTAGAAACAAAAGTGGCCCAAGATGACTTCCTTGGGGTACTCCAGAGATACAGGAAACTCGTATGATTTGACGTGTTTAAATAGAACAGACTGTGTTCTATTACTTAGATACGATTCAATCAATCTGACCATTTTTGTGGAAAATCCAATCAAAGATAATTTTAGAATCAAGAGCTTGTGATTTACAACATCAAAAGGTTTGCTAAAGTCCTTGTAGATAACATCAGTTATCAACAAACCTTTTCCAAAATTTTCTATTGTTTTAGATGTAAATTCAAGGAGGTTAGTGAACGTAGATTTTCCCTAGAGGAATCCATGTTGACAGGGGGACATCAAAAACTTAACAGTATGTGATAATTTTGAAGTAATAATTGCCTCAAAAAGTTTGGGCAAAGCACTTAATTTCGCAATTCCACGATGTTATCAATTAAAGATCTATTACCAGATCTATGCAATGGGTTAATGAATGAGGACTTCCAGATAGTTGGAAAATAGCAATTCAAGTCCATAATGATTTTGCTTGCTTAATTTTACTTTTGTTAGGTATATGTTATAGGACTGCTTGCACAACAGCTCGTGACTATATTTAGTCGAAGTATAACGGCCGAAATCAATCAAGCTATGTGTTCTTTGATATTTTTTATGATATTGAGATTTTAAGTTTCTCAATTTTCTTAATTCATTGGTATACCACACAGGGTCTGAAATTATAGAAGTTCTTCTTTGCGGAATAGATCTAGTGAAGCAGTCAATTAGCGTATTAAACGCACGTATTAAACGCACAGACCACAGCATCCAGATTCTGTGAAGATAAACTTTTGTATTAAGGTGGGACATAACTAGTGTCCGACCGAATATTCGGTTTCGGTTTCGGTTTCGGCCAGTTTCGGCCCTTTTAGTCAGTTTCGGCTATTCGGCATCAATATGGCCGAAACCGAAACCGAAACCGAATAACTCTAAACACTAAAAAGTTCCTTAAAGTGGTTTAAAATTATCTCTTTATTTATTATTTTAAAGTTGAACTTTAATATTCAAAGAATATTTATCGTATGTATACGTTATTATTATCTGTTTGAATTGTTTTGTTTTTGAAAGCTTTTAATTAAATTTTAAAAAAAAATAAAATGTTTTTAAAAACAAATTTGTATGCAGACTTTCAGTTTCGGTTTCGGTTTCGGTTTCGGCCGAATATTACAAAAATGGCCGAAATTCGGTTTCGGTTTCGGTTTCGGCCAAAATTTTGGTTTCGGTCGGACACTAGACATAACATTAGCGGCAGAGAAAACAGACTTTTTTTAAAAATTCATAACTCAGTCAAAAACAAACAGACTTGAACAAATTACAAGAAAACAAATTCAAAAAAATACATTTTTCACTCCAACATGGTTTTATAGAGCTCCAAACTTGCGGCAGAGAAAAAAAAAACGGGGGCTCGTGGTTGCGTTGGGAGTCGCAAAACTTGTCCGACCTGCAAAAAAATTTCTGTTTTAAATCTTAACAAAATTGGTTATCGTACGACAAAACCTTTTTATAGAATTTTTTCAATTTTTGTTGATGTTCCAAATTTGAAAGTGTGTTTTTTTTCGAAAAAAAAATATTAACTTTAAGAATTCATAAAAAATCAAAAAAGAATTTTAAAAAAAGCTGGTCTCATAGGATAGCGAATCAAGTTAAAAAAAAAAATTTCGTCATAAAAACAACCCGCTAGTGCCGCAACCAGTACGAAAAACATGGTTTCGAGATAAACGCGTTCAAAGTTTGTGAACAAAAAAAAAATGCAAAGAAAAATAAAAAATCTCACTAATCCGGCTCAATTTAAAAAAACGGCCAATGTCATGTCCCCCCTTAAGATGCAGTATAGATGACCAATTTATACTGCACAAAAGTTCTTTAAAGTTGAATTTAATGAATTGCTGAATTTCTAGCACAATTCTGTATAAATGGTTTAGGAAAATTAAGACTAATTTCAATGGAATGACCAGAGGATCGGACCTTGACACTGAAGCAATATTGCTTTCATCGAAAAATTACAAGATCGAGCAAACGGTTTTTCTTATTCAAGTGATAGTTTAGTTGAAAGAGACCTTGACTTGAAAGCTCATTTAAAAAGTACATTCTCTGAAAGTTTTCATTGAAATCAGTCGTATACGCTCTTTAATTTTTATCAATAAATAAAAAAAAAAATATATATATTTACATCAAAAATATAAAATTTTTCTCTTACGAAAAATTATATTTTTTATTAATATTCCTATAAGCCATAATATATAGACATTATCAAAAATAACAAAACTGACTATGGCCCGCGTGGCCAAGTCTTCATCACGCACAAAAGCCAAAACCGGAACATCAAAAAAGTTTAAACTCCCCATCGATCGACAATTCAATCCAAATCATGGTGGTCCATCAACATCTTCAAACAGATTTAGTGCACTTGCTGATCACAACGGAATGGATGTTATATTTGACTCGAACATATCAAACGATATAAGACACCAAAAGCCACCTCCAATTGTAGCCGATATCTCTATTCCCTTTAAAGAAATTCAAGATCTTCTAGGCGGTGAGTGCATCTATAAACGCACCTCTATTGGCACAAAAATATTTCCACATAATCTAGAAAAATATGAACACTGCAAAAAACTTTTAAATGAAAAACATTTCGAATTTCACTCATATAACTCAAAAGACAATCGCCTTTTCACGGTTTTTCTATACGGCTTACCTAAACTAGATCCAAATGATATAATCAATGAACTCACAAGCTACAATTTAATTCCATCCACAGTTATTGAAATAAAAACAAAATATAGTTCAAATAACGACGCTGTTTATAAAGTTTAATTTAGTCAAAAATCATTTAATCCTAACTCCCTTCATCAAATAAAAACTATATGTAATACAATAATAACGTGGAAAAAATATAAACCCAAAAAAAATGATAAACCAACTCAATGTTGGAACTGCTTAATGTATGGACATGGTGGAGAACATTGCAATCGACAAACAGCATGCATGTTTTGCGCTAAACCCCATCACACTAATGATTGTCCATTTAACAAAAATGACAAACGACCTGCAGTTTTCTCTTGCTTTAATTGCAAAAAACATGGCAAAGAAAGAACAAACCACTCTGCTAATGACATTAATTGTCCTTTTCGAGCTCTATATCTTGAAACTAGATCAAGAGCATCATCTAGAACCCAATCAACTTCAAAAATACGCAAAAATCCAAACACATACTTTTTAAATTATTCAGAATTTCCAGCAATAAATAATCAACAAATACAAAACAATACTTTCGCAAAAAATTCCAGTAAAACATATTCGGAACAATTAAAAAGTAAAAATAATGATCTCTTCAGTATAGATGAACTATTTAAAATTTTCATGTCTGCCTTAGAAAATCTACGCAAATGTACTTCTAAAGATCAACAAATACAAGTTATTATGTCATTAGTTAAATATGCTTATGACTTCAAATAATTTAAATAAATTTAAGCTTCTTCATTGGAATGCAAACGGTCTTTCAAATTTTTCAAATCTCAAACAACTAGAATATTTAATGGAATCATACAATATACAAATTGCATCAATAAATGAAACATTCTTTAATGAACACCATAAACCTTTTCTTAATAACTACATTATATACCGTAATGACAGAACAGATTCAAGAGGAGGAGGAGTAGCTTTATTGATTCAAAGGCAAATTAAACATAAACTACTACCATTAACTAAAACAAATTCTATCGAAAACTTATCCATAGAAATATTCATTAACCAGAGGAGAATCATAATTACAACAGCTTATTCTCCAAGATACTCTACAAACTTTTCCGACGACATTATAGCACTAACCCCAGCCAACATTGAATTTATACTTCTTGGCGATCTTAATGCAAAACACACTTCTTGGAACTGTTCTACAAACAACACATCTGGAACTGTACTTAACAACCTTCAACAAACTTATAATTTTTTTGTGCATTATCCCAATAACCACACTCTATATCCACATCAAAGAAATCGCAACTCTTCTACAGTTGATATTGCTCTAAGTAATACCTCTCTAAATATTGAAATTAAAACACTGGATTATGAAATTACTTCAGATCATCGCCCAATCTTATGTTCTATAGAATGCACTTCATTCAATACCATCGATCTAAGTCACTATTCTTATAAATTTACCAATTGGAACACATTCCAAAATATAATTGATAGAAACATAATATTGTCTGTAGAATCATACAGTTCAAAACAAGCGATTGATGCGGAAATTAATAAATTTATCAAACTTTTACTTGAAGCAAGAGACATGTCAACACCGAAAAAATACCGCTCAAATAACTTCACTTTTCCAGAGATAATAAAAATTTGTATAAATGAAAGAAACAAATATAAAAGAAAAAGTCAAAGAACTAACAACGTAATTCAAGCAAACTTTTTTAAACAATGCACAAAACTAATAAGTAAAATGATCAACAAAAAAATAATTCTAGAAAGAAACAAAAATTGGTCTGATCTATTATCACGACTAAAACCTGGAGATAAACATTTTTGGAAAATTAGTCGCAGTTTAAGAGGCAAAGGAAAAATAAAAATCCCTCATCTTATTAATGGAAATAATAAATTAATAACTGATAGTGAAAAATCACAAATTTTAGCAGACACATTTGTAACTTCGCATAATCTCACAATAAATTATTCACATTCTTCGGATAAAGTTATAAATTCTACCGTTAAAAATCTGAAAGCTGAACCTCCAAATACTGATGGAGCCGTTTTTATCACTATTCAAGAAATTACAAAAATAATATCAACTTTAAAAACCTCAAAATCACCCGGCTTTGATTCTATTCCAAATTTACTTTTGAAAAAATTACCTCTTAAAGCAATTAAATTATTAATTATCATATTCAACAGTTGCATTCACATAAACTACTTCCCATCAATGTTTAAAAAGGCTAAAGTCGTTGCAGTTTATAAACCAAATAAACCCCGGAATGATCCTTGCAGTTATCGACCTATAAGCCTATTAAGCAACATTGGAAAATTATTTGAAAAATTAATTCATTTTAGACTAAATAACTTTGCTATTAACAATAATATTATCTCCAAAGAACAATTTGGTTTTAAAAAAGGACATAGTTCAGTTCACCAAATCAATAGAATAAAAAACAAAATTTTAATAAATAAACGAAACAAAAAATCTACCGGAATTATATTATTAGACATTGAAAAGGCGTTTGATACCGTATGGCATAACGGACTACTATATAAATTAATAACAATAAATACACCTAAATATTTATGTAAACTAATAGGAGATTTTCTTGAAAATAGATCATTTTAAGTATCAATCAATAATGCAACATCTTCTCCAAAACCAATATCAGCTGGTGTACCTCAAGGATCAATTTTATCTCCTCTGCTGTATTCAATTTTTACATCTGATTTTAAACCACCTAATCTTATAAAAACAGCTTATTATGCAGATGATACTGCTCTTATTACTTCTAGTAAACTTAGTAGCGCTTTGCTAAAGAAAATGGAACACAGTCTTACTGTATGTAATAAATATTTCAAAAAATGGAAAATTAAAATAAATCACAATAAAACACAAGCAATAATATTTCCCTACAATAATTCTCCTAAAAGATTACCTCACCGCCAACTTTTTTTCGATAACAATACTATTGAAATACAAAATGAAGTAAAATACCTTGGAGTAATACTGGATAAAAAATTAATTTTTCATAAACACATTGAATCAAGTTGTATAAAAGCCTTGTCATCCTTTAAAGCACTTTGGCCTCTTCTCAATCATCGATCAAAGCTAACTCAACAAAATAAAAACTTAATCTTTAAATGTATCATAAGACCAATTTTAAGTTACGCATGTCCAATATGGTTTAAAGCTGCAAAACATATTATCAAGAGAATGCAAATAATTCAAAACAAATGCTTGAAAATGATTAACAACAAACCATGGAGATATTCAACAATTACCCTTCATAACGAAACCAATAATGAAATGTTTATTAACTTCATCAGAAAACTTTCCCACAATTACTTTATAAATAATATGAACTCAACTTTTCCACTTATTAGAGGTTGCAGAGAATACTTTTAAAATTAAATTATTAACAAAACAACTGTTTATATATGCTGGATTGTTTATTTTATACAATAATCTTTCTATTTATATTCATGTTTAATTCTTAACTTTCTCTTTCTAATCATATAAAGGAGTTTTACCTTTTTACCTTTGCCAAGATCATTTAAATAATCATTGTTATCATCTTGTGAATAATGTGTAATCAACTGATGTAATATCTCTTAAGATAAATCTCATAACTTGTAAAACATATATAAATATTATAAACGAATTTGGTTAAATAAATAATAATAATAATAATAATAATTTAAAAAGTAATTATCAGATGAACTTTCAGACGACGGTAAATATATTGGAGGGTTTTCAGAACAATAGTTCCAAGAAATATTGGGTAAGTTAAAGTCACCAGTTATTAAGATATGATCATATGATCATATGATCAGGATGTAGCAATAGGAAAACTTTACTAATAGAAGCCGAATGTTGGCTATACACTTCCGAGTTAGAAAAGGGAGGTATATATGAGCATGTAATATAGAGACTCAAAGAAACGTACTTTGCATGCACACAACAGAATTCTAAGTCTGCAGCTTTAAGGATAAATATTTATTGAGAGAAATGTGTTGATTTAACTCTGCAAACCCCCACTATTAGAACAATTACCAGGAATATAGTTTCTATTTTTACGATAAATATTAAATACTAGTTCCTCCCCGTCAAAAATGACGGGTTTTTTTTTTTTTTTTGAAGCTGAATTATAATAAATTTGGGCTTAATTCGAAATAAAAGTTAGCTCTTTTATACTAAAATCTTATAGTTTTCTAAAAATGTTTAAAAAAATAGCTTCCATCATCTAACTTCCTGACACAACACTCTCATTTTCTCAATTACATTTTTTTTCCGGCAATAAATATATTCAATTTCGTCTCCGAATGATCATGATTTCTGGTAGTCATTTTTCGGTTCCAAATATTTTTAAAATACTTTGAAATAAAAATGGAAACCATAGTAGGCACGACAAAATAAGTTTAAAAATTGTTTGTAAAACTCAAAATTTTAAAATGAAAAAAAAATTAAAAAAGTTTCTGAAGCTTCAAAAAATCCAAAAAAAACTAAAAATATGCTTTGAAATTTTTCAAAAAAAATCAGGCGTTCCGCACTCACATTTTACGGAATTATGTTATAGTAATGTTACACAGAATTTCAGATAATAATGATTAATTTGTTAAATCAAGCATTTTTTAAGATTGCTTGAGACTAACGTGGTTCTGTGCAATTTTTGTGTTTAATTTTACATTGACCTAGCTGACGATAAAGTCCTGCCTGTTTTTTTTTTTTTTATATATTTTATTTTATTCTGAAGACGTAAGCAAAATTTAATAATTCTACTTTTATCCCCCATCAGTTATAAAAATGATTTGTATGCATAAAAAATAATGCAGGCTACGGGTTTTTGTTATCAATTAAAAGAAACAAACCCAAACAGACCCAACAACACCTCAAAAGCACACTTCAATAACTCAGCTTAAGACCTTCAAGAGGCAAAAAAAAGAACAAAAAAAAAAGAAAAAGGAGCAGCTTCTCAGAAACACTGCTAATGAAAATGCTAATTAAAACGGCTTTAAATATGGTATAATACAAAAATAATAAAAAAATAACAAAAAATAAAGAAAGTATATATAATAAGAAAAAAAAAACTAGAGACCATCATTTATATTGTTGTACTTGAGTACTTGTAATGTTTGTTGTAATGCATAATGATAAATCAACAAGAGCAGAACAATGAAAAACAAGCAAAAGAAGATGAAGTTGCTGCAGTCGAATAAGTAGAAATTCCCATCAACTTGATGAGGCAGCATTTTTAGGAAGGCTCTGAGGACCTGCTGTGGCCTTAAGCTGCTGTTGCTCGTTTCAACTTTTCTCGAGTTGTTGGTTCTGTTGCTGGTTCGGTTGGTCGCTTTTTTGTGGTCACTTTATGTGTTTTCATTAAATTTATTAGTTGTGTTTTTTTTTTTACTTGGCTATATTTTTGTTTTAAATACAAACACCAACAACCCTTTGGCGTGCTAAAAGTCGAACTTAAGCAAAGGTAACGCAGGTGGCGCATGCAAGAAAAGAAAAAAAAGAAGCGCAAAGGTTTTCTTAGTTGAATTTAATCGCATTTAAGTCACTCTCCAGAGTACACGACTGTGAAGTGCCTTAAGTGAGTTTTTTTTTTAAATATTTTTTTCTTATTTTTGTTTATTTTTCTTTGCATACAAAAGCAGCTGCTATGTTTTTCACCTTTTTTCTGCTGCTTTTCTTAGAAAATAACTGCTGAAGACCAGCAACGCGAAAGTCTTAACTGCGTAATTTTTACTCACCAACGCTGCAGCGCCAACTCCATCAGCGGCCAAAGGAAATTAGAAAATTGTAAATTGTTGTTATATTAAATAAACAATATGACAAATTCTATTATGCAGTTGTTTTTTGTTGCTTTATTTTTGCCTGCCGGCTGCGGAAAAGCCAATTTAATTTCTTTGTGCTTGAGCTCTTTAAATATTTGTTGTTATTGTTGTTGCTGTTGTTGCTGTTTAGTACTGTTGGCCGCGTTGTAAATATTCTTTATCCATTTGTAAGAAATTACGCAAAAATTACTCAAGAAAACTTCAACAAAGTGTTAACTTTTTGGGCAATTGTTGTAATTAAAATCATAATGGTACTAAAAAGCGGTCTAAAGTGTTGAGTAGCAACACACATAAAACACTTTTCGAGTACCAGCTTGTACTGAAATTTATACCAAAAAAAAAAAAAAAACATAAATAAATTAGTGCCTACCCCCAGGCTAACGGCAACTGCTAAGACCTAAGAACTAATTAGTGTGCCATAAATAATTCTCATTTTGACAAAATCGTTATTTAAACTGTATTTCTGCTTTTAATAACCTGATTTATAGCTTCGCTATTAAGCCATACATTAATCGTCTTAGTGTATTTGTTGTTGTCATCATTTTGGAAATAGTTCTAGAAAATAAGCATGTATTCTTTATATTCATGTTAAAGTCATAGAGTGAAAATTGAAATTTAAAAAATATTGTTATGAAACAAAAATTGGAAATTCATCCACCTTTCAAAGTTGTAGAGCTTTTTGAATCGATACACAGTTATTATCTTCAAAACGTAAAACACTGAAATCAAAGAAATTCTTAATTTTGTTGGTACAAGTTTAGTGTAACGAAAATGAAAAACAATTTGATTCAAATTCAAATTGAATAAAAAAAATTGAAAACAAGAAACTCGAAAAGCACAAAACATTTTAAAAAGATGGCATTCCTATTAAAAAAGGGACATTTGAATCTGACCTTAAGATCGAAATTTATATTCTGCTGTTCGTTATCTCAAACTCAAAAGTAAGAGCAGCAGTGATCCAGTGGAAACAATTCGAACTCAAATTTTTTGCAAAAATAGAAAATTTTGGAATAATTTTGAAGCTTATGATATTTATTAATAGTATTTCAATCCAAAATAAATAATAAATAGTATAAATAATTTATATTGGGTAAGTAATATACAAATGTGAAAAAATATATAGGAGTATTCACACTGCCTCGGGTAGTTGGGTAGATTGGCAAATGCCATACATTTTGTTTTTGTAAAAGTGCCATTCTACCCATCTTTCAATCTACTCTAGCTGAACCCCTGACTTGTTTGGGTAGATTGATTGAGTACTTTTTCTTGGGTTACCACCTTTTCCAAAAGTAGGCAATAAATGAATTGACAAAAAACTAAGACAAAGTAAACAAATTATAAGTGAATAAAATAGACAAATGTGTTAAAATAAGTTATTTTAAAATAAAATTTTGAGATAAAAATTATTAAATGCCGCAAAGTTCACGTTAAAAATGACTCCTTTATAAAATAAATTTTTTACGCCCGTACAATGGCCTAAATTTTGCGCTCATAAAATGACATGAATAATATGGTGGCAACACTTTTCTAGATGTCAGTCATCTCTCATCAGCTTTTATTCTACAAAGTACTCAATTGCAGTTAAGGGTGCTCGCAGTAATCAAAAGTACTCAACCTACCCGTACCCAACTACCCAAGTCAGTGTGAATACCCCTATGTGAAATTAAACAATTAAAAAATGACTGTTTTTAATAATAAAATAAGAGTAATAATTTTTTTAAAAAATCGAAAGTTTTATATATTTACATTAAGGAAGGACATGACATTGACCGTTTTTTGAAATTAATTTTTGATTGATTTTTTTCATAATTTTGTATTTTAGTTAACAAGATTCTTAAGATTCTAAGAAAAAAATTCCTAAGGCTTCTAAAGTAACAGCCGGATTACTGAAAGTACATTTTTAATTTTCGCTCTTTTTTTTTCTTTGTCCACAAACTTTCAACGCGTTTATTTCGAAATCGTACTGTTGCGGTATTTTCATTTTTTGACGAATTTTTTTTTTTATTAAACTTGATTCGTATGAAACCAGCTTAACCAGCTTTTTGTAAAATTTGTTTGTCGATTTTTTTATGTATTTTTAAAGTCAATATTTTTTTCGAAATTTGGAAACACTTTCAAATTTGGAACATCACCAGAAATTGAAAAAAAAAAACTTAAACAAGCTCCTTTTATACGATAAACAATTTTGTTAAGATTTAAAAGAGTATTTTTTTTTCAGATTGGACAATTTTTGCGACTCCTGCAAATAGTTAAAATATGAAAATCGTTCAAAATTTTCTAAAAAATTATCTATCATTGACAAATTAATGAACATAACTGACCTTTTTTAATCTTTTTCATACCTTTCAGGTGGTATATGTATTTTTTTTTTGATATTCGACTTGTGGACTGCACAATGGGGCAAATAGTGTATGACCTTGAAATTTTCTTAAAAAATTCATAAAAAATTTTCTATCGCTGACCAATTATTGAATATAACTGACCTTTTTTGACCTTTTTAATATCTTTCAGGTGGTATATTCAGTTTTTAAAAATTCCACTCCTGGCTTCCACAATAGAGCAAATTGTGCATGACCTTGAAAATTTCTTAAAAAATTCATAAAAAATTATCCATCTGATCCACTGACCTTTTATTGGGAACAACTGACCTTTTTTGACCTTTTTCATAGCTTTCAGATGACATCATTAGTTTTTTAAAATTCCACCAATGAGGTGCTAGCATCCCGTAGCTGTCAGTTTGGAGCTCTATAAAACCATGTTGGAGTGAAAAATATATTTTTTTTTAATTTTTTTCTTGTAATTTCTTCAATTCTTTACAATACTAAAATAAATTTTTGAAAAATGTTTGTTCCAAAAAAAAAAAGTTTTAAAAACAGGTCTGTTTTCTCTGCCGCGAATGTTATGTTCCTCCTTAAGAGTAAAATATTTTAAGAAAAGCGATCTGGGTAAATAGAATTTCAAATATGGTAGTATATTATAACTCGTTGACAGAAAGCCAAAATGCGCAATTTGAGTTGACTTCTTATCCATAACAATGGAATTTAATATAACTAGAGTAGTCCCCGTCGAAATCGACGTTACTTTTTATGATAAAAGAAATGGTAGTCAAGTAATATTTCTAAAGAAAGATTTTCAGATTTCAGATTTCTACAGAAGCAGTTCATTCTTTAATGCATATAACTTGTCTTGTCCCTAAAAAAAAAATAGGAATGCTTAGAAAAATGTTGAATTTCTCACGAATATTGGGAAAATATTTATTTGAGCAGGTTTGTAGGCAGAGATGTATTGACGAGTATACATGGTCGAAGACAAATCTTCTGTTTGAGTTACGGCATTATTTATATGATCACCCATTGGGTAATCAGTTTCTAATATGAAGTTTGTGTCTTCCAAATTCCTTGAAAATATCAATCAATCAATACTAATCTTCTTGGATTTGAAATAAGAAATAACCAATTTCAACGTTTTACTGTGGATGGTCTCGATGTTCTTTTTGAAAAATGAACAATAACATCTTTTCAAAGAAAAGATAGTGACCGTGTCATTCAGGGTAAGTGTGTGGCTTAGCATGTCCGAAGCCGGAGTTCAATCCCCAATCGTGGCAAAAGTATTATTCAATAAAAAAATTGTTCTGATCGGTTACCACCTCTCTGCAGATAATGGCAAACCTCAGAGAGTGAATAATGCCATGTAAAACTTCTTGAGAACATTAACTTCAATCGTTCATAGTCGGCATCAAAACATGTAGGTTCAGTTTCTCAGTCAATTATGTGCAAACATTTAATAACACACACAACACAATTGATCATAAGAAGCTCGGTCGAAGTCATTTCAAGGGCTGAAATGGCCAATTTGTTTTTTTTTTTTTTTTTATTGTTCATGACGGCATTAAAGGTTCTGTTATTCTTTTAAAGATTTCAGATTCTTCTGGACCTGTCGTGGCTTTTTTTTTATCGTACAAAAAGTTTAGGGAAATCCTTTGGGCATGAATCTTCATATGCAGTTCATATAGAAAATCACATTGTAGGAACCATGAATCATGAAGGATTAATTTAATTCTAAGAATAATTTCTATAGTATTAAAGAATAGTTATTTTATGTAATTACTCAAAACCGTCTTGGTAGAATAAAATAGGTGAAT
This sequence comes from Tetanocera ferruginea, assembly GCA_958299015.1. Classification (NCBI taxonomy): domain Eukaryota; kingdom Metazoa; phylum Arthropoda; class Insecta; order Diptera; family Sciomyzidae; genus Tetanocera; species Tetanocera ferruginea. The sequence goes on from OY282641.1 coordinate 22,304,381, forward strand.
TCAAAAAGGTACCAACCTATTATAAATATAAGCATTAAAGGACCTGTCAGTCATATATTTTGTCAAGAGATAATTAATAAATTCTATCATGGCAGTAACCAAGTTTTGAACTTGCAGTAGGAAAGCCTACAATCACATTTATTCCGAAAGAGGCCAGACTATCGGTAGATATGTCACAGTTGAACCATAACAACTATGACATTTGATATGTTACCAAATTTTGTCATTGAATGTCTTGAAATTATGTTTTTTATACTTTAATTTTAAAATAAGAAATTTCAGATTTATCCGAAGTGGTTTAAAGGTGGTAGAATTTGAGAATTTGAGAAACTGAGAATTTGATTTAAAATGATAGAAAAATATGAGTTTTTTGCGTTTATTTTCTATTTCCCTTCCATCATTTTAAATATTAAACAAATCGGTTAACAAGTAAGGAAGTTATGACCACCTGCAATTTTTACCTTCTTTAAGAGCCTGTTGCTCTACAATTACAACCTCCCAACTTCATAATTGTTATTATTGAACTTGTTTTGTAAATTTTATTTTTCTGCTCTCTCAGAATAAAAAATCACCTTTAACGGAACTTGAACGTAAGTGCACATTTGAAAGAAAAAAAATCTATGTGCAGTGGTGAACAATATCGAAAGAATTCAACAATCGATATTTAACTAAGGAATATTTTCAAAAATTGAATAAAACACGCGAATATTTCATTAATTCAAAAGCCCATCATCATAAACAAAAAAAAAACCCAACTCTGAATTTAGTTAAGGCTATCTGATAACAAATTATATTGAAAAACTGTAAAAAATTATAGTATTAAATTTAGAGGGCCATTTAATATGTTAATATTATGGCCCATTTAATTAAAAAAAAAAAAATGATTAAAGAACTACCAATCCTCTCTCTCATAGATGAATTACAATACCGCTGGCAGCTATCACAACTAAAGTTTTCTTACAATGACTCCTCCTCTATCAACCAAAATGCTTCCACTGCTGCACGCATGTTGCATTTCCAAATTTTTATCGTATTACTGCAATAAATTTTGAAGATTAACACACTTACTTAATATTTATAATTGACACAAAAGAAGCACGATTCTTTAAATGACTATAAGGCAGCACAGCTGACTCAAAAATTTTTTTTTTTAAATATGATAAAAAAGCTATTATATTTAGAGAAACATGGTATAGACTTTGCTCTAGAGAATGCTTTTCTCTAAATGTGATCCTATAACTTCTATAAAAATGATTAAAAGCTTCCATGAAAAAGAGAAATATATAAAAATATATCGTTTTAAAAGAAGATAACTTTATATTTTCGAAAAAAAATGTGTTTTTATTGAAGGAAATACTTTGCATAGTCATTTTTTTATCAAAAATATAGGAAAAAGTTTTCATTTTCAATCAATTTTTATCTATAAATTAAATTTTTTTTTGTCCGAGATAAAAATACTTCTTATAATAAGAGACATGCAATATTCTCATTTCCCACTAGTGTAGAAATATTTCTTCGAAAATTTAAAATTTATTCTAATTGAAGAAAATTTTATTTGAATAAAAACTTTTTAACAAAACACAAAACCTACGTCAAAATCACTACCAAGTAAAAAATAATTTTAAATTACTTTTGCTATTAATCGTGGTAAAATTTGTTAATTATTTACATACATTACTAGCGGATGTAACCCGGTGTTACTTGGGGTTGTGCCTAGAGCACAGAAAAAGGATGATTTTCAAAACTGCTACATTTTAACATTTTTTAAATTATCAATTAAATTTTAAAATTTTTTTAAAAAGTGTTTAGTCAAATTTCTGTAAAACTGTACCTGCCTGACATGATTAAAAAACATGATATCTTCAACGTCTCGATCTGACGTCTGGTTTCTGAGGAAAATGGTCACCCAGACTAAGAAAAAAACACATATCTTTCTTCGGTGAAAAATTTCTCTATTTTCGATAATAGCAATTTTCTCTTTTTCAAATAAAATTTTCTTCAATTTGAATAAATTTTCACATTTTCGAAGAAATATTTATTCACTTCTAGGAAATGGAAATATTTCAATGATTTTATAATCATAAATATTTTTCTCGCACAAAAAAATTCCTATATAAAGAGAAAACTTTTTGAAAATGAAAAATTTTTCCGAAATTTTGATAAAAAATTCACTATGAGAATTATTTTCTTCAATGAAAATAAATGTTTTCTCAAAAATAAAAAGTATTCTTCGCTAAAAACGATATATTTTTATATATTTCTCTTTTTCATAGAAGCTTTTTATCAGTTTTAGAGAATTTTTAGGTTCGTATTTAGAGAAATGCATTCCCTGGAGCAAAGTCTATAGACTCTTAGACTATAGACCATTTTTCTCTAAATATGATGCTTTTCTTATCATATTTCGAAAAACTTTCTTCTGAGTGCTGTTTAAAAAGTCATTTCGAGAAAAATGCGTTGTCTTTTCTCAACGAAAAATTATGTCCTCTGAAGATGCACAATTTTTTCCATTTTGACATGAACCCACAGAGTTCTGACCTGTTTTTAGCTGAGAAAACATCACAAAAAAGCAAAATTTTTTCAATGTTTTCGAGTTGGCTGCCTTTTTAAAAAGACTTCAAAAGAACTAAAGATTAAAAACTTTTAAAACTTCAAATTCAAAAATTTTATCTCGCTAGAAAAAAATGTCAAAAAAAATTTTGACGCTTTCCGTAGAAGAGCTCAATCTTTTCTGAACTGTCAATGGTAACTTTAACTTTTTTCCACATTTGGCATTTATTTTCTTTATTCAGTTGGTATCAATGAAGAACAAAATTTTTGAGAAACGAACACGATTCAATTTCAGAGGTCAGAATTTTATTTGAGAAAAAAACGAAAAAATTGCAAAACAAATCAAAAAGGGCAGAAAATATTCAAAATATTTTTGAGAAAAGATTTAATATGCAATTAGCATGCATTTAATATGCAATTTTATTTCAAATAAATTCCAATGTAAAAAAATCCTTTAAGCATCGATTCTATTTTTGGATTGTCTTCGTTCAACTTTGGTTTTGGTCGATACTGTTCGGTTAATTTTTTTTATCTTTATATAGCTTCTGCTCGTATTCGTTAAACTTCTTTTTTTTGTTCGTCTTTGGTTCTTGACTTCGTTTGCCTTCGGCTCATTCCTTAATTTTTTTCGAAAGAACTTTTAAAAGCATAGGATCTATTTCAGTAACAGGTACAAATGCTTACCAAGTTTCATCTAAATCCGTTCATCCGTTTTGATGTGAATGAGCCAAACATAGCCCATTGAATAAAGCGCCCTCTCACAGAAGTTTTTTAAAATTTAAATTACCTCAATTTTGTTGCATGATCAAGTTATTTCACGTTCCAAATTTTAGTAAAATCGGTCAAGTCATTTATATTCTTAGTTTTATTTAGGGTGCAGTTGAACCGTTCATACTAAATTTCATTGAAATCGGTCCAGGCGTTTAGGAGTTATTTAGTCTTAAAAACGCACTACTTAAAGTGCCCTCTTGCGGAAGTTTTTGCAATTTTTAAAAGCCGCTTGACAGATTGAACTGTTGACACCATGTGTAAAATGTCTCACCGATGAGATGAAAATAATGGTATCAAAATTGTTTTAGTCGGTAAAATGACTTGAACAAAAATAAATTACCTGATATTTTTAACCGAAAAAAATAAACGGCAGGAAATAACTGTTATTTTTGATCGATAAGATAAAAGTCAAAAGTAACTGTTATTTTTGCCCAAAAAAACTATAAAGCACAAATTATAAAGGCATATTTTTGTCGGAAAAAATAAAAATTAAGAGATAACAGTTAATTTGTGACACTTTCAACAAAAACGATAGCCGGTACGGTCCCTGGATGCAAATATTGAATCAACAGATTATTATTCCATTTCGTATTGATTGAATTTCTTTTCAGTTACTTTCTCTCTCTATTTCACACTAAAATCTCTCTTATTTCTTACTGTTAAAGAAGTTTCACTTCTGGCACGTGTACGTTGCTAGACGCGAGTTTTTTTGGTTTTATTTCGTGTTAAAAAATACAAAAAAACATTATTTTGAATTTGCAAGCTTTTGAAGTATGTTCATCTTTGAAGTAACCTTGAAAAATAAGACGTGAATTGGCTAGCGTTTCGAAAAACATATAATTTCGTTTTAACAATATCATAACAAAAACAATTTTAAAGTATTTTCGAAGATTTATAAAGAAATCCTAAAAAAAAAAAACAAATTGGCCATTTCAGCCCTTAAAAGGACTTTGACCGAGCTTCTAATGATCAATTGTGTTGTGTGTGTTATACCGAGAACTGGACCTACATGTTTTATGCCGACTCCGAACGGCTAAAGTTCATGTTATCAAGAAGCTTTACATGTCATTATTTACTCTCTGAGGTTTGCCATTGTCTGCAGAGAGGTGGTAACCGATCAGAAAAATTTTTTATTGAAAAAAACTTTTCACCACGGCTGGGGATCGAACCCGGGCTCCGAGCATGCTAAGCCACACACTTAACCTGCATGCCACGGTCACCATAAAGATATCCTACCACAAGTAAAATCTTTCACAAGATTTCCAGAATCGAACTCCTGCTACAATGGTTGGAAGATGTTCAAAATAGTAGTGCTTGACTCAGCCTTTGATACATTGATACAATTAAATACATTTTGTAGATAAATCAACTTGAGCAGCTCTGCCTACCACACTCTAAACTATTTGTTGAAATTTACTATCAAAATGACTGTAAATTTTTGTTGTATTTTATGTTGTTGCCTAAAATAACTATCTTTTGGTCTCAATAAATGAAAATAAACAGTTAGTGCTTATTTTTATGCACAAAGGTATAGAAAGTTCAAATATACACCAAAAAATGTTTAAATTACTGCACAAAAATGTGCAATGTTGAACTCAGAATGTGTAAAAGTTTAAAATCTGACCATCTGATCTTTTTTTTAGATAAAACAATTTAAATTCATACCACCAATTCAAAAAAACATATAAATGCTCGTTACTACCAATCGTTGGAAACGCTTTTCTAAGTGAGACAATCTAAATTTACACATGCATATTTTTACACATTTTTGTTGAAAATTAAACAAAGGACAGTTTCAACTTTTACACACCAGTTGTGTAAATCGTTAAACATTCTATATGTATTATTCAACAAAAAATGTTTAAAAATGTGGATGTGTAAATTTAGACACTTTTAGTCAGAAATGCGTTGCCGACGATTATCGTCGTAAAATTCAACAGAAATAGTTTAGAGTGCACCACTTCAGCTCTTCCCTACACCCTTCACCAATCTATTTGTTCACATTAATTATAATTATGAACAATATTTTCTAGATGAAAAGTCATAATCATAAAAATAAATAATATTTTCACACCTTCTGTTGTTTTGTTGCCAAGTGACAAAATTGCAGAAGTAACAACAACAAGAACAGCTACAACTCTGTTCACCAGCAGCAAGCAACAATAATAACATTCTAAAGGGCAACAAATGTTGCCAACTTCTTAAGAATAACAATCAACTTTAGACAACATTAAAAAAAATAGCAACATATAAAAATCAGCCCAGTGTTTAAGTATGCTTATCACCCACCCCAACCATGCCACGTCACGTCACGCTACATGACAGTGTCAAGCATATTTTATATTTTTTTTTTTTTATGATAATTTTCTATTAATAAAATAAATATTAAATCAGTGCAACTTCAACTGGCACCCTCTTAAATAAAGATGTGAAAAGTAGTGGGTGGCGTTGGGGTTGTTGGTTCTTGAAAAAAACGGCAAACAAAGTTACAGCCGCTGTCAGATGAAAATTGGCAACGGGTGTCATTGTTAGTGTTGCCACACCCGCCTTATTGAACTCCAGCCGCTTGCAAATCTGTGCAGCCGCTTTAGCTGGCTGAATAGTGGCTGGTTTGGCTGCTTCTTAGCATGCAAAACATCAACTTTTCTTGGATTAGTTGTTGCGTTCATGTTGCTGCTTTGATTCTGGCGGCCAGCTTTATTAGGGCGAAACCACTAATTTATCCCCCGAGAACGTCAACAAAGACGTACTCTTCACCATGATTATAATGATTGCTTGGTCGAAGGGGGTGTTCATTGTTGTAGTTGTTGTTGTTGTTGTTGTTGTTGCCATTGTTATTGTTGCTGCCCATGTTGACGATGTTGCAGCAACAACTGCTCTTAGCTTGGCTTAACATTTTTCTTTACTTATTTAATTTTGCATTCACTTCAATTCAACTGGCAAAGTTGACTTTTTTTTGCACCCACACCAAAGCTTATTTTGAGGGATTGAAAATTAGTGCACCCCCTTAGAGTCTGGTAGTGTTGATGGTGGTGGTAACACTGGCAGCAAGTGTAGCTTTTTAGCGTTTATTATTTAATTTTTGGTTCAACGGCGTTAATAATTTTTCGTCTCGGAATAAATCTACAAAAATTAGCTCTGTTTAGAGTTCATGGAATCATTCAATGCAGGGTTGGTTGATGAACCCAATGCCGCCACTTCCACCTCTCCGCCACCACTACTGCATAAGCAGCCTAATTGGTTTCGTCGCCAGGGTGTGCTGGTTGGGTTGCTGTTTAAGTACTGACTTAAAAACGGTGCCGTCGCCAAATTCTTAAGACGCATTGTGGTGTTTTTAATTTCATTTTAAGTTATCCGCTTGAGGAGTTGTAACATATTTTCTTTATTTTCATAACGAGACGCTATGTTTTGAAGCATATTTTTATGTGCCATTAAAATTGCGATAGCTTGTCAGCGCAGAAAAGAAAGTAAAGCGGTATTCAAAGAATTTGCGAGTTAACAGGATTTAAACAGCAAAAATTGGAGCAAACTTACATTAAAGTCTAAAACATTTTTGATCTCTATTCTAATGATTGAAGTAATTGCTCAATCGCAACTTCAATATTTGACATTCCATATACAAAACTCAATTTTCAATATTCGAAATTCACAATTCAAAATTTAAAATTCAAAATTCAAAATTCAAAATTCAAAATTCAAAATTCAAAATTCACAATTCAAAATTCAAAATTCAAAATTCAAAATTCAAAATTCAAAATTCAAAATTCAAAATTCAATATTCAATATTCCAAATTCAATATTCAATATTCAATATTCAATATTCAATATTCAATATTCAATATTCAATATTCAATATTCAATATTCAATATTCAATATTCAATATTCAATATTCAATATTCAATATTCAATATTCAATATTCAATATTCAATATTCAATATTCAATATTCAATATTCAATATTCAATATTCAATATTCAATATTCAATATTCAATATTCAATATTCAATATTCAATATTCAATATTCAATATTCAATATTCAATATTCAATATTCAATATTCAATATTCAATATTCAATATTCAATATTCAATATTCAATATTCAATATTCAATATTCAATATTCAATATTCAATATTCAATATTCAATATTCAATATTCAATATTCAATATTCAATATTCAATATTCAATATTCAATATTCAATATTCAATATTCAATATTCAATATTCAATATTCAATATTCAATATTCAATATTCAATATTCGCTGACAATATTCAATATTCAATATTCAATATTCAATATTCAATATTCAATATTCAATATTCAATATTCAATATTCGCTGACAATATTCAATATTCAATATTCAATATTCAATATTCAATATTCAATATTCAATATTCAATATTCAATATTCAATATTCAATATTCAATATTCAATATTCAATATTCAATATTCAATATTCAATATTCAATATTCAATATTCAATATTCAATATTCAATATTCAATATTCAATATTCAATATTCAATATTCAATATTCAATATTCAATATTCAATATTCAATATTCAATATTCAATATTCAATATTCAATATTCAATATTCAATATTCAATATTCAATATTCAATATTCAATATTCAATATTCAATATTCAATATTCAATATTCAATATTCAATATTCAATATTCAATATTCAATATTCAATATTCAATATTCAATATTCAATATTCAATATTCAATATTCAATATTCAATATTCAATATTCAATATTCAATATTCAATATTCAATATTCAATATTCAATATTCAATATTCAATATTCAATATTCAATATTCAATATTCAATATTCAATATTCAATATTCAATATTCAATATTCAATATTCAATATTCAATATTCAATATTCAATATTCAATATTCAATATTCAATATTCAATATTCAATATTCAATATTCAATATTCAATATTCAATATTCAATATTCAATATTCAATATTCAATATTCAATATTCAATATTCAATATTCAATATTCAATATTCAATATTCAATATTCAATATTCAATATTCAATATTCAATATTCAATATTCAATATTCAATATTCAATATTCAATATTCAATATTCAATATTCAATATTCAATATTCAATATTCAATATTCAATATTCAATATTCAATATTCAATATTCAATATTCAATATTCAATATTCAATATTCAATATTCAATATTCAATATTCAATATTCGCTGACAATATTCAATATTCAATATTCAATATTCAATATTCAATATTCAATATTCAATATTCAATATTCAATATTAAATTTTCCTTTGATTATGGAATTTTTAATATTCAATGTTAAGTATTTAGTTTTTAATCATTGTAGTAGTAGTTCATGGTCCTACGTTGTCCTTTGACTAAAAGATCTTGACGTTCTGTAGTAAATATTAGAGTATAATTATTTTTTACTTGAATTCTTGTTTTGCTTATATGTTGATTTTTTTTTTCCTGTGCCATAAATCTTGTAGTACGGTGTAAAAAGTGTTTCTCATATATAATAATATCTAGTTGTTTTATTTCAAGTGCTGCTTTAAATGCATTAAGCTCGTTGGTAGCCATAAACTTTCCAGCAAAAATTGTCTGTCTACTCAAAACTCAAACAATTTATATCTTTTACTGTTTCAACTCATTCACTTACTCAGCCATAAGCATAAAAATTACCTACTCGGCTGCCATTTGTTGTAGCTGTGCAATTTAGCACTATTCTACTGCTGGCATTCAACACACCTCCTCCCTTTTCCACCATCCATAGCTACATCTTTTACCATTCAGCAACTGCAGTTTCTCATACACAAGTATTGCGCGCGCGAAAACGGCTTTGCTGATTATTATCCTGGGAAAATGCACACTCGCTGCTCAACTCTGCTCAACCAGAGTCCCAACTCTCAACTCAGTCTCCTACAGTTTGTGCATGGATCGTGCTCGATGTTTACGACGTCATTAACCCAACAAGTAGTCTTGCTGTTTTCTGCATCCTGCATGCTGTATCCTGTTTTGTACAATTTTTCCTCTTGCTCCAAAAGAAGCTTTGAGTAAGAAAAAAATAAACAAATACAAAAAACTCACTGCAGGCACACAAACTGCAAGCAGTAGCAAGGACATTTTCATACTTTAGAGACTGCCAGCGACACTGAAGCAACAATTTCTCGTTTACAGTCCCTTAGCTAAGCCCTGGCTCCCTTTGCTGCCACCTAACTTCTCTAGAGAACATATGTTTTTCAAGCTAAAATGTTGGAAAATTCCTGCTCTTGCTTCAACATTTTTTTTTTTTTTTTTAAAAAAAATATAAATAAAACAAAACCAACACGCTGTAAAGGATTGCTGTAGTTGAGGAATGAACACGAGCGCGCGTCAAGTGTTTGTGTTGAGTTAATGAACTTTTGCAAGGACATACCGTACAGGCGGCAAAGTGTTGGTACACAATAAGCACCCAAAATTAAGATAAGCATGAGCATCAGTTTTAAAGGACCTGCAAAACTTTTTACACATAAAACGAACACACATAATTGAATATTTTTAATAAGCTGTTCTTTTAAGTAACCAGGATATGAAAATTGAGTAAATATTTCAGTCTTATTCATTGTCTTTATATAGTGCTTTAATGAATATTATGGAATATATTTGAAACAAAACTTGTTATTGCTTTATTCTTAGTCTAAGAAATGAAGCAGAAGTGAACTAAAATCGGACGAAACTTGCTGCGTAGGTCTAGCGGTATTTAACAAAGTTATCCTTGGAATATAAAACTGAGACACCTATTTCTGCGCATGTACGCATAGTCTATGAATATCGATTACCGGAATTTCACTTAGATCATAAACAACAAAAGATTTCTTCATAGATTCTTACAAATACTTTGTAACAGAAATAAAAGTGAGATGAGAAGTCTAGGCAAAGTGACTGAAAGAAACAAGAAATGTGAAACTTGTGCTCAAAATCTTCAAAAACTTTTGTATGAAAAGACATCGTCACTAGAAAATATGCCTAAACAGCTCTTCAACAATATTAGTACTCCTAGCTTTTTTGAATCATTCATTGTTTCCGATCTATCTGTAGTCTCCTTTTTAGATCAAATGTCTTTTTTTTCGGATCATGATTTAATTTTTTGTTCGATAAATGTGAGCGTATCTCGTAATGCTACGTCGATTATCGTAACGTGATTTCGCATCTTGATTGTCGTAATTATCTTATGCACGGAAGCTTTCAATATTGCCTTGAATATTGAATATTGAATATTGAATATTGAATATTGAATATTGAATATTGAATATTGAATATTGAATATTGAATATTGAATATTGAATATTGAATATTGAATATTGAATATTGAATATTGAATATTGAATATTGAATATTGAATATTGAATATTGAATATTGAATATTGAATATTGAATATTGAATATTGAATATTGAATATTGAATATTGAATATTGAATATTGAATATTGAATATTGAATATTGAATATTGAATATTGAATATTGAATATTGAATATTGAATATTGAATATTGAATATTGAATATTGAATATAGAATATAGAATATTGAATATTGAATATTGAATATTGAATATTGAATATTGAATATTGAATATTGAATATTGAATATTGAATATTGAATATTGAATATTGAATATTGAATATTGAATATTGAATATTGAATATTGAATATTGAATATTGAATATTGAATATTGACGCGGCTGCCTGGATTACACTTATTTAGCACTAATTGTTGTTTTTATCAAAAAAATTTTCAAGCCTAATTTCAGGCATAAACTGCGAATGTAAATAGCATGTTTTGATATGGTTTTGAGCTCTATTGATGATTTAATTTTCGAACGCGTTGAGCAAGATTTTAGCCCATTTTTTTCTCTCCGTGTTTGTAGCTTATAGAACCTCTTTAAATAGTTTGTACCACAGTGGCTTGCATGGGTGAGGTAGGTATGTTTGTAGCCGTATAACGCCCATTTTTAGTGTACTTTTTAGTTTAAACATTCAAATACACACATATTTCATTTTCTTTCTATAGCATAAGTACAATTAAAAAAACACATATCTTTCTTCGGTAAAAATTTCTCTATTTTCGATAATAGCAATGTTGTCTTTTCCAAATGAAATTTTCTTCAATAAGAATAAATTTTCACATTTTCGAAGAAATATTTCTTCACTTCTAGGAAATGGGAAGATTTCAATATCTCTAATAATGATAAATATTTTTCTCGCACAAAAAAATTCTCATTTATAGAGAAAAATTTATTGAGAACAAAATTTTCCATATATTTTGATAAAAAATTCACTATGAGAAGTATTTTCTTCAATAAAAACAAATCTTTTCTCAAAAATAAAAAGTTTTTTTCTCTAAAAACGATATTTTTTTAAATATTTATCTGTTTCATAGAAGCTTTTTTATCATTTTTAGAGAATTTTTGGTATCATAATTAGAGAATAGCATTCTCTGGAGCAAAGTCTCTACCATTTTTCTCTAAATATGATGACTTTTTTATCATATTCCGAAAAAATTTTTTTTGAGTGTACAAACCTTTATATTTTCAATTAACTTTTGAACTATATAGAATTTTGAATTAGGAGCTTCGATCGCTCGCTGCAATAATAAACAAATACGTTATTCAATTTTACACGCAGGCGTAAAATTGACTTTTGATCCACCCTGTGCACAGTGTAATTCCATCAACCCATTTGAAGCTCTCAAAAATTTTATTATGTTCCGCTTATGTGAACATTTTTTTTTAACTGCATCTCACTCGTATCATTCGAGTTATTTATAGGTAGAAAAAATATTTTGGATTTATTTATTTTCATATTTTGAATTATTTACTTACGTTGATAAATGACCTAGTTTAATTTTATTTTCACAAACTCACATTTTTACTACAATTATCGCATATTTCTCAACATATTTCTATTAAAAATTGTTTAAAAACATAATTCCTTTTGAAGTATTTTTACTTATAACTTTTCATTTAGTTATAATTTCTTGAACATGATATAGCATAGCCTATGTCCGTTCAAGATAATTAAAGTGCCCAAAAGGGAAATTTTCACAGCTATACGTCCTGTGGATTTTCTGTTTACCCTCAACAAATATGTATAAATCTTACTTAAACTTACTGAAAATCTTACTATTTGATAAAAATAATATGATAAGATCATAATTTCAGAAAAATCATAATGTGATAAGAAAGGTTATGTTGATTTGTATTTGAGTAGAATATTTAAACAAAAACTTTATATTATAGGTTTTGCAGATTTTTTTAATTTAAGGACTTACGAGAGATCAAATTCAGTTTCAAACCAAAAAGGTATATATTTATAGAAGAATCTAATATATTATAATATATTCAATGAAAATGTTTAGGCTGAAGACCTTAGTAGTTAGGGCCTAGTTTTTTAAGTTTATATACTTAATTTATTTTGTAAATAAACTGTTAATAAATAAATAAAAATAAATCAATGAAAATTTAAATTTGTATAAAAATTTTACTATGAAATTTTCATAAGTTCTTGAAATTTAAACCAAATACACGCTTAAATGTCTAAAATATTTGTGTTATTTACAAGAAATGACAATGAGTGAAATTTATATCTTTTGAATATTAGTTTTTATGAAACTAACTTGAGTGCTTGAGTTGTTACACAGTAACTACTGGTTGATGTATTTGCAGTATAGCGTTAGACCTTGTTAATGGTGTTGTAGTTGTTGTTGTTGTTGCTGTTGTTATTGTTGTTGCTGATTTTTTTTGTCGTGTGCAGCTCATTTGAAATTCCGTCTTTAACATTTGTCTCTGCATAAAATATGCGCTCAAGAGCCAGAAATAAAATCCAACACTTTATGACTTCTTCTGCACCTTGAGAATGTCGTAAAATCTTTGAAATGGTGTCGGTGATAAGGGGGTATGGAGTAGGGGGTTGACTCAAGTGAGTGGTCGTTTTTCTTATATACTCTGTAAATCCTTGTCAGGATACTCATGCTTAGTTTTCTAGTGTGCCGCATGTTCTAGCTGCTGCCGCTGCTGCTGCTGCTGCTGTTGCTTCGTGTCATTAGAAAATTTACGTTGCTCTGTCGAAATAGATTCAAGGATTTTCTACAGCTGCTGCTATCTACTACTTTTTTCTTTTTTTTTAGCTTTACTTTCCCTGCAGCTATGCTTTTTAGCCATTGTTTTTTTATATTTCATTACTTTTTCTTGTTTGCTTTTATTTTGTTGTTTTTTTTTTTGCTTTTGTTATTTTTACAAGCTTTGCAAATAATTGCGAATTGTTCTAGATAAGAATTTTTCACCTGACTTAAGCTGAACTTTACTGTGTGTGTTTGTGTGAGTGTGCATGTTTGTGTGTGTGTTTGTGTGAGTGCGCACTATTAATGAGCGAGATGCAACACAAACATTTTTCGCTTGAGTGCAACTTTAGTTAACTGTACATTGCAAATGTGCCTTTGTTGTTATTTTTTTCACTTGCTCTTAAAAACTCGTAAAGATTTTATGAGCTTCGGGGAAAAAATAAAAATAAAACAAACAAAAAATGAAACAAACAAAAACAAAAAAAAATTATGCCGAATTCTTTTGAGCTTCAAATATGCTTTTAAAGCGAAAAAGCAATGCTTAAGTTAACGAAGTTTTTGTCTCTTTTTTTTCACATGCAAGAAACTTAAATTATATGTCCCTGTGTTATGCTTTATTTTTATAGCTTGAAATAAATCTATCTGATTTCAAGCTTATTCGACCACCACGCAAATCTAACTGTCTTCAAAAGTTCAGCAGGTGTCGTTAGCAACGCACCTACCAACATGAATTTAATTTCGAAAATTTTATGGCTTTCCTCAAAATCAATATCACTCTCGAGAGATGTAGGTTAAGAGTTTTAGTTAAATGGGAACATGACATTGCCCTTTTTTTTAAATCAAATTTTTCATAATTTTGTAGTTTAGTAAATATTCTTAAGATTCTAAGAAAAATTTCATGGAAAAATTTGTACGGGTTCAAAAGTTACGGCCGTATAAGTGAGAGCGCATTTTTATTTTTCCTTGCATTTTTCTTTGTTCACAAACTTTGTGCGCGTTTATTTCGAAACCATGTTTTTCGTACTGGTTGCGGCACTAGCGGGTTCAGTTTTTGAACGAAATTTTTTTTTTTGTATTTTTTTAAACTTGATTCGCTATCGTATGACACGAGTTTTTTTTACATATTTGTCGATTTTTTTTTAATTTTTAAAGTCAATATTTTTTTCGAAAAAACACACTATCAAATTTGGAACATCATCAAAAATTGAAAAAAAAAAAATTTTAAAAAAGCTCCTGTCATACGATAACCAATTTTGTTAAGATTTAAAAATGTTATTTTTTTGCAGATCGGACAATTTTTGCGACTCCCAGCGCTGCAACCACGAGGACCCGTTGTTCTCTCTGCCGCCGGTTTGCAGCTCTATAAAACCATGTTGGAGTGAAAACTATATTTCTTTTTAATTTCTTTTTCTTGTAATTTGTTCAATTCTCTACAATAATAAAAAAAAAATTTTGGAAAAATGTTTGTTTTTGACTGAGTTATGAATTTTGACAAAAAGGTCTGTTTTCTCTGCCGCCAATGTTATGTCCCACGTTGAAGCAGCGTTCCATTCTTTTTATCAGTGTACCGTATGACTTACAAGTGTTGTTGGAAATAATTTCTCTTGATTTTGTTGAAATAAGACCATGTGTTACTAACGGAATCCCGAAGCTTGTGCCCTACTTAACGTTTGAATGGTTAAAGTACACGAATGCAGGAAGTATGAGGGTACGTGTAAATCTAACTGAGTAAGGTTGTGAGGTCCAGAAAGCAATCAAACGAATTACGGGAAGTCAGCGGCACCTGACATGATATTCTATTCAAGAACTTATTATACTCAATAACGATATATTCAGTCTCAATAATGATATAAAATATCATTATCTGAATGGTTTGACTTGAAACGTATGATCTGACACTAAATTTTTTTTTAATTTAACTGTCAAAATACAAAAACGGACTTACACTTATATTACTACTGAGACAAACACTATTACTATTCGAAAACATAGCAGCTTAACTCTTCCAGCTATAAAACATAACTAATGTAAAAAAAAAACGCAGTAAAAAATAGATTTAAGAAATAATACTAAAATATATTTCAGAAATTGATAAAAGGTACTTACAGAACACCTACAACATCGATTTATAACACATTTAGATGAAAAAACACCAAAAAACCCAAAAAATTTTTTTTTTTTTTTGAAAACCGTTAAAATTTCACTGAGTTGTTTGCTCGGAAAATGGAATTTTTTATTTTGGAACTGCATTTTTCGGACAATTGACATTTGAGGAATGCATAAAATATTGATAATATTGGGTAAAAATTTTTAGTTTTGAAAAAAATTGAAATTCGACTGAGATTCATAAGCTCTTCTCAAACTAAATTTCAAATTGATTATATAACGGATTTTTGTACAAAAATTTTATTTCTGTTTTAAAAGGTTGGGAACCCCCTGAAGTGAAATCACAATTTTTAAAAGTGGTTTGCACACTTAGAGCCTAAACCTGATTTAATCACATCTGAATCGATAAAATCAGTCCATTGGTCTGGGAGGAGTTGAAGTCACAATAAAAACCTTTGCCTATTAATTATATAGATAAGCAGGATGAGTAAAACAGATTCGTGGCTATAACTTTTAATTGGTTGTAGCTGTTATGAAATTTTTTTCAAATATATTGTTTTTGAAGCTTGTTGAAGATTTAAAAAATATAAAAACATTTAAAAAAAAAAAAAAATTCGAGCAAAAAACCATAGGGGGTAGCCTTGTTTTTTCGATGACACATAGTATTTATTAATTTTTCTGTCAAACAAAAACAAATTCGTCTTAAATAAACTACATACAATGAAAGAAAATCAAAAATGCAAATTTAAAATTTTTTTTATTTTTACAACAAAAACAATTTTTAATACATTTTTTGAGAAAGCATTCATTTTATTGGACTCTTTTTAAAGGCAATGATTAAAATATAAATAATAAAGTAACGGTAAAAACTTTGTTATTATTTTAAAGTCAATTAATTGCAATTAAATACAAAAAAGAAATAAATGAAATTTTTTAAAAAGTGGCAGAGATATTCGCTTCCAAACATAGAACTTTAAATTTCAGACAGTTTTTTTTCTCTGCCTTGGCGTTTGATAAAAATACTCGTTAAACAACTAAAGTCAATTTTAAGAAAATTCATTAAAAATACATTAAATACATTAAAAATACATACAAGAAAATTAAACCAACATTTAAAAACACAAAAAAAATTTTGAAAAACGTTGAAATTTGACTGAGTTGTTTGCTCGGAAAGTGGAATTTTTGATTTAGGAACTGCATTTTTCGTACAATTGACATGTGATGAATGCATAAAAGATAAATTTGGGTAAAAATTTTTAGTTTTGAAAAAAATTGAAATTCGACTGAGATTCATAAGCTCTTCTCAAACTAAATTTCAAATTGATTATATAACGGATTTTTGTACAAAAATTTTATTTCTGTTTTAAAAGGTTGGGAAACTCCTGAAGCGAAATCAAAATTTTTAAAAGTGGTTTGCACAATTTCAGTCAAAAGCTGATTAAATAACATCTGAATCGATAAAATGGGTCCATTGGTCTGGGAGGAGTTGAAGTCACAAAAAAAAACCTTAGCCTATTAATTATATAGATGTATTTTTAAATAAATAAATAAATAAAACTTAAGTTGTTCCTAATGGTTTATGAAAAATTTGAGAAATACTCCATAATGTGCTCATATTAAGCTATTTAGTGGCTTGAAGATACCAAAAAAAAATTATGCAAAAAATTGTTTTACAAAATTATTGTATTTCTATGGGATATTATAGCACAAACTTAACACAACACAGCACAAAATCAAAATTTAAGTGTGTTTTTTGGGGATTGGTTCCTTTTAGATTCACCAAAATACACTGATGTTTCGTAAAAATGCATTTTGGAACTCAGCCGTTGTTGCAATCACCTTACCTTCATCATTAGTTGCAGACCCAGCTGCGGCTGCATTGTTAAGAGCTCTAATTCGCTCTCCATATTCACGAACGCGTTCTGCTCCTGTTTTAGCTATTTTTCTATTTTTTTCCGTGCATACTTGTAGGATGAAAATTAATGTTACGGTTATGTTAATAATGTAATGTTAATGTTAATGTAATGTTAATGTTAGTTATGTTATTTTCAGTATGTTACGCGTTCAGTTTTAATTACATTTTGTTTGATCATTTTTATGTGCCTACATGGCGTAATGGTATAGATTCCGACTCTAAAGCCACGATGTTCGGGGTTCAATTCTCGGCAGCGGCAATAATTTTTTTAAATTTTCATATGAATTGAAAACGTTAGCCTAGCGTCACGAATAAGAGACCTTGAAATTTCACTCGCCGCCAAAGAAGTTTCACTTCAAAAATTTTTTTACATAATTATTGTATCTCTATGGGATATTATAGCACAAACTTAACACAACACAGCACAAAATCGAAATTTAAAAAAAAAAGCTCTAAACAAATTAACACTTTTTATCTCTGAACAGTTTACTTATCTAAGTTTCTGTTGATTTTAGTCTTAAAATGGTGTAAAGCTAAGTCCAGTTTTTGTATAACAAAAAAATTTAGCATTCAAAAACATCTGCTTAAAATGGCAACAAGTTCATCTTCAACGCTGCTTAAATCAAACCACGTATCCACGTAACCGTGTCGACATTGAAACGCACTAAGGAAACATTAAATATTTTCCACACTTTAATGTCACTTTACTGCCAAAAAACAAACACACACACACACACACCCACAAACAGTGACACCAACACATGCACAAATATGCCAGGCCATCTTTTACCCGCACACATACATTAAACAAGTTGTGAAAAACGGGTTAAGCAAATAAACGTACGTCGTTTATGGAAATTTTTGTGCCATTGTATGGAGAACAAGTATGGCGCACATGACGAAGAGAAGGAAACGGTATATTTGATGCTTGCGTCAACTAAGGGAAGCGACACTGCGTGACGCACGCAGCAGAGCGCGCGTCTTACACTGACTTTCATTTTCCGCCATAAATTTTGCCTAATGTGCGAACAGGAATAGAAGTCAAGGAAAAAGTAAGCTCAATGCAAGACGTTGTGCGTGTTGTTGTTTTTGGTTTTGTTTTAAAAAAAAAAAAATATGCCGTACAGGTTAAGATATAACAAAAAAAAAATTTTTACCGGAAGTTTAAGAAAATTTTCAAATATGGCGCCTATTGCGCTTGATGTATGACTTGATGAGGTGAGTAAATGAGGTGAGTGGGGGGTTTGGCGTTCAACGCCCAAAATTGTGCGTTTTTTTTATTTTTTTTGTTGTTGTGCTGTTTTAAAAATAAAAGTTCAAAAAGTATTTTTCTAATAACTAAAAAAGAGTTGCCATTCTATATGCGTGTGTGTGTGTGTATGTGTTGAATACATACATATGTATGCTCTCATGGGCTGGATAAAGCAAACGCCTCTTGAAAACTTTGCCAGTAAAATATCACATTAACCAGCGTGCCGTCGCCACCATTTTGACATGTTTAACCCTTGACATTGTTTTATGCGCCTTAAAGGCTGCAACACGGAGAAAACTGTTGTGCATTATTAATGCACAAGCTGTTCATAACTATAAAATGTTTAGGTACATATTTGAATATGCAGCTTTGCGCATAAATTATGCCTAATAATCATAAATTCTGCACAATCTATTAAAATTGTGCATAAGTTATACACAAAAAATGTGCACAGTTTGTGAACATTGTTCATAGCTTAATTATTTGAAAATTAAACTCTATTGATCATAATATATGAACATTGTGCATGAACGACTATCAACACTTATTGTTCATGAGTTATGCCTACTTGTGCATAGATTTTGCCCAACATTTTGATATGTGTGTATCTTGTTCATAAGTTGTGCCCATTTTTGCATAGATTATGAACAATGCGTACACATATGGATAATGAGTATGCATTAATTGCAAGTTAGTTTCACTTATGTTCTTTGCGTCAAGAGTGCTGGTTGTGTTTAGAAGCGACAATATTATTTAGAAATATATAATTGTGTAAATAAAGAAAACTAGAGGTAAGTATTGAGTTATTATCATATATTTATCACTGCAGTTATGACATTTAACGATGGTTTTTTTTAATGACGAAATAGTGTACATACATTGAAGATTTAGAAATCTGCATTGACACTTAATACAAAAATGTGAGACCATGTGGATGTTGCTAGACAATATACTTTTTTTAATACATATCTGTTTATTTTTTTACTTTTTATTCAGATTTAATTAATTGAAGTCTCGAAGGTGCTGGCAGCAATTTTTAAGCCTGTGGCAAGAAAAACAATTGAGAAACAGACGTGGAAGGTTAGCACAGGCGACCCTAGGAATTCCATCGTCGTTGAAATAAACAGCGCTGCTGACCAAAGTACTATAAACAAGCGTAAAGAATTTTGTGTGAGCAAGAACATAAATTTTCAACCATTTTTGATCATTCCTAAGTGTTCATTCTTAAGAGTGTGTTATAGTATTGTCGATATAATTTTATTAGAAGACGCCACATATATATTACTTAATGAATACCAAATTGAAAATTTGGTTTGCATTATTATGCTTACATTATTGGGGAAAGAACGGAAAATTATGTATGAAATCCATTACAGAAATTGAATTTCATAAACCCTTTGAGCTTCATCCAATATTAAGCACTAGACTATGTTTTATGATAAGAATTTTATAGAAATGTAAAAAAATCAATGACTTTATAAATTATATAAAATAAACATGTTAATACTGAAGTATATGATTTATTGAATTTTAATATGTATATAATATACTATGTATATAATATTAGTTATTAAGCAATTGTACTTTGAAATAAAGACATATTTGAAAACAAAATTAAATTTAGTTTCTTTAATATTAGCAGGAGGTGTAAATATTTTTTCCTATTTGTTCACAATCTATGAAAATGATGTTCATAACCTATGCACAGTTGTTCATAACCTATGCCCAGTTGTTCATAACATATGCATAGTTGTTCATAACCTGTGCATAGTTGTTCATAAACTATGTCCAGTTGTTCATAAAATATGCCCAGTTGTTCATAGTCTTTTCCCAGTTGTTCAGAATCTATGAAAATGTTGTTCACAATCTATGCCCAGTTGTTCATAAAACATGCTCATAGTGCTGAACTTAAGTTATGAACAAGTGTGCATAGATTATGAACAACTGTTCTTGGTCATTTTTCGTGAACAATTTGTGCATAAGTTGTGCCCATAGCGCATAATTTCTGCACACAATTCTCTCCGTGAACGTTTTCAATTCCAGTCTTTGCTGTCTACTTTGGCTGCTACTTACAACATGTTCAGGCTTGTTCATTCTTGGTATTAAAAATACTTTTGAAAACTTGGGCGCTGCGCTAGATTTCCCCTCGCACGTGTGTTTGTGTGTGTGTGTGTGTGTGTGTGGGGGCTGAGAGTTGAAATTTGTTGAGTGTCTGCGTGTGTGAATATTTTAACATATTTTTTGTAGAGTGGGTTAATATATGTCACAATGTCAGCGAATGTCAGTTGTTATTGTTACCAAGACAGCTGTAATTATTTCAAAATTCAAATTCAAGAAAAATTTTTCTACAGCTATTTAAACTATTATGACAGTGATTAAAGCCACGAATCGCAACTGAACTAAATAAGCTTTAAATTGCTTCAAAGTTATTTTAAAGCCATGATGTTGTAACAGTATATTATTAAGTTGCTGTTCCATATGGCACGTGTAGTATGGTAGCCTTTTAGTATCGGCATAAAAGAAGCATTCAACTATGGTCAAATGGCTTAGACCACTTTTCAACCGGCTTAGCATAACCTCTGGGGTTGAAATCAATGCTTCATTTACCGAAGTGTTGTCGAAAAGAATTGTCATTTTGACGCAGCCATTGAGTGCGTTTAATGTTACTGCAAGTCAACATGAAAAAAGTTCGTTTTGTTATTTTTTTTTTACTTTTGTCCGATATGTATATTATGCGCACATCTTAGGCACACGTCAGTAATTGTCAGGGTTCTTAAGGATGTTCGCAAATTTAAGCACTGCTTTAACTTAGGGTTGTTTTTTTGTAAGGTTATTGAGATTATCACACAAATATTTGTTATTTTGTGAGAAGTCGAGAATGTATTTTGCTTTACTTCATTTTAAAGCCTAAGAAAACCTTTTTAAGTGGTTAAATAGCCACAAAAAGCCCTCTTTCTACTCATTGTTGAAACCTAAGGAATAGCACACGACTCATGCTTTACTTCTGTTACGCCGCTCAACTTGTGGTCATTCTGTGGCATGTATGGGGAGTTGAAAAGCGTTATAATACTAAGCAATTCCGTGAAAAATTAACATTATATTCAGGGGCGCAACCAGGATTTTTTTTTGGTGGGGGGTTTTATCAAATTTTGGACTTATATATAAAATTAATTTCACAAAGGCTTCAAATCACAGCAATAAGTTTCAACTCTTGGGTGTTAATGGGTTAAGTTAATGGACTAGGCGGGTTTCGAAGGCTCGACCAAAGAATATGATAACTCATTTTTGTTAATATAAGAACTTAATATTTAAAGAACTAGATAATGTATCTTGTAGAATAAGCCGGATCGATTTTGTATAGAAAAAAAAAAGTCATCCGGACACCGACTCAAAAGTTAGAGGGACTCTTAAAAACTATTTCTGCATCATTTTTTTTTGGATCGGAGAAATCCCCATGGAGCGGTTTTGGTTCTCCTGAACCCTTTTTTTGACCAAAAAATCAAGTTTTATGCCTATAACTTTTTTTTTTTCAGAATGCATACCCAAGATAAGTAAAAAAAAAAAGTTATAGGCAAAAAACTTGATTTTTTGCCCAAAAAAGGGTTTAGGAGAACCAAAACCGCTCCATGGGGATTTCTCCGATCCAAAAAAAAATTATGCAGAAATAGTTTTTAAGAGTCCCTCCAACTTTTGAAATGGTGTCCGGCGATATCTAAATTTCGATCCGGCTTATTGTAGAAGGGTTCCAAATTTTAACAAGATTGCTTATAATTTTTAGGGAAACATGACAGCTAATTTGCAAAAATAAGTTTGGACTTAAGCTTTAGGAAGAATATTCTGGACATATTGTACAATGTCATAAGGAAAAAACAAAATTAATTTTTAAACCGACCCAACCCTTAAAAAACAGTCATATTTAAAATTTTAGTTAAGTTTTTATGAAAAGTATTTTATTAATTATAAAACAAGTACGGTATATCTTCGACTTGGCCGAAGTTAAAATACCCCCACGACTGATTCTTAAAGGTACATTAAATAATCTTAAATTAGAGAGCTTTTTGTATGACATTTTAGAAGATTTTGTTATTTTAATGTGTCTAAAATACAAACATATCAAATTGTTTCCTGAAGCATAAATATAAGCCTTTTTATAAAATTTTCAATTTTGGGGTTGTATAGGAGGTGGGCGTGTTAGTGGGTGAATGACGCCCATTTTTCTTACACACCTAAGTTTTGACATAGAATACACAAATACCGAGTTTAAGTTTTGTAACTTTGATATTAGTCTCTTTATAGAGTTTTCAATTTTCAATTTAGCTTCAAAATTACGGCTGTAATCGTGTCCACAGACAGACAGACGGACAGACAGACAACTCAGGTGGTGATGCTGATAAAGAATAAAAATACTTTTCTATACCTACCACGCTTCCTTATAGGCGTTACACACGTCGTGACAAGATTAATATACCCTTTACGCAGTACGCGTGGGGGTATAAAAATATTTTAAAAATTGCTATAATTGAATACTTTTTCCACCAAAATATGCAAGTCTTGCAATCAAGATTGAATATCAAAATCTGTTTGTACAAAAATGCTTTTATTATTTGGATACGAATACTTATCGAAATAATGCACATTTTAATTGCTTTCAAAGCCTTGCAAGAAAATAAAAAATTAAAAATTTATATAAAAATCGAGTTTCTTCCTCAAAATTTTATCTCTCGCCTAGTAAAAGTTTAAATTTTTTAGTTCAACTGTACAACGTCCGAGAAACGAAAAAAGGAACAAGTTGTAAAACGGATGTACAACAGGTACTGTCAGGACATTTTGGCCGTACGGAAGCTGTACAGCAGTGGTAGCGGTCATATTAAAATGAACTTGCTTCTGCGTTGTTTAGAGTCTTTAGAATCGGCCAAAATGTTTGGAAATCGTCAGTTTTACAGCCGTTTACGGATTTTTTTCTTGTTCTAAGAAGGTCAAACGAAGGTTTAAGGCAGTTATACGAAGGTTTTAAGGCTTGAGCTACAATATTTTCAATTTTTCTCGAGGAAAATGCAATTTTTTCTCCCCACAATGACTGAACACTTCACTTCGTTGTAAAAATAACCAATTGGCGTTAGCCTTAAGGCGGTCTTCGCATTCAAAACCCGTTTTTTGGACCCTTTTTAAAAAAATTCTTATTTGAAAACGCAAAGAATAATTGAAAACTTTTTTATTTATTGTATTACAAAAGTTTCAAAGTAATTAAAAAAATTTTTTTTGCCTCGATACGTGGGCTGTTCAAAAAGTAATGAGACTTCAAAGTTGGTGGTGAAAAAAAAGGTGTCGTCACGGCGGCCACGATTCCGGGTCTCCGGAGCGTCTGAAATGAAAAAAAAACGGGGTTATAATCAGTATAGATGTAATTCTCGGGTGAAGCTCAAGCTTAATTTTGTGATTTTTTTGACAAAATGGCGGCCATTCAAAAAAAAAAATTCAATTTCCTATAAAAATCCTTTTTGGGGACATATTCACAACTACCCAAGCTATAAATAAATGCAAAAAAAAAAGTCGAAAAAAAGTTGCTCAATGAGAAGACCCCCTTAAAATTCGTCCTTTGATGAGTACAAATGGAGCTCATTTCCGAAAATATACAACACAAAATTTCTGACTCTTTGGGATGAAAAACTAAGAGCCGAAATATGAAAAAATCGTTTGAGTCTCTCGCCATGAATATAACCGATGAAATTTCCTTTAAAATCGACTATTGATATCGTCATATTTAACACTAACATATTAAGTCTTTTTGTATCTTTCATTGGATTTTCAAAATCAGTTTCATGAAAATCCTTGAAAATTGCACAAATATTATTCTATTTTAATGAATTATGTCTTTTTGGAAGACTGTCGTAAAGACTTTCGAAAAAAAAGATATTATGTTGATTTAAGTCAGTATTTTTTAATTTCTGCTCATTGATATAACTTTATTATATCTCTGATTAACGGATGAACAGAAGCAAAATCAAACCTCATAAAATCAAACATATTTTTTTCTAATAAACCCATATTTCTTAAAATCGAATAATATTTGTTAATTTAGAGAAATATTTATGAAACAGATTCGAGAAAATGCGATGAAAAATTATGAATTTTAAATTTTTGCTCAGTTGCAGAAATCAATCGGAATTATTTTTTTATTGAATCACATGACTTAACTATAAACTTAATTCCTGCAGAGTTTGGGTTAGTTTATGTATAAAAAATAATTATAAAAAAAAGAACGAAAAATAACAATTTTATAAGAAATTTCCTTGTTCACCTCGGTGGCGAGGCACTCGACCGCTCTTCTTCAAATTTAGGCTTTCTAATTTTGTATTACTTTTGAATTAATTTTCATCCAAATATTTCAAGTCGTTTTAGTAGGTTCCAAGCTAGAACTTGAAGAGACAACTCAAATCGAAGTATTGTCAAGAAGCCTTCAAGAGGTCGGAATCAGTCTGAAGGAAACAACATGAAAATTTAGTAAATTTTACATCAAACAGAATCGATTTGAAATATACATTTGGTGTTTTTACTCATTTGATAAGATGATTGTTTGCTTCTCATATGAACCACTTTGATTTAATTCTATTTTGGTTGGTACTACAATAATTTTTGGGGGGGTTTAAACCCCGACACCCCCCTTTGGTTGCGCTAATGAATTATTTTTTCAGACCCTAATCATTTACAAAATAATTTTAATATAAGTAAATCTTCTAGATACGAGTATGTTCTTTAAGTATTAAGCCATTATAATTCAAGTTGCTTCATAACACAACACGGGTGGTTTGAAGTCGTTTTAACCGAGAAGTGTTGGGACATGTAATTTTCATTCAGGTATTTGTTCCTTTAGTCACCCGGAGTCGAACTACACAATTTTCAGCCAAAACCACCAGGCTATTTTCGACTGAAGCCATTTTCGAGAAAAAAAAAATCAATTTTTGACATAAAAAAGCAATTTTAGAGGAAGAGAGAAAAATTCTCGAATAAAAGATTCCTTTTTAGAATATTTTCGTTGTTCCACCCGCTTGCATAGTTGATAAAATAAGTGAAAAATGAACAGTGACTTTTATTGTGAAAAATGTAAAGAAAATTTTTATTTTGTATTAAATAAGTTGTTACAGATGATGACTATTATATGCGATCACAGCATCATATAATCTTTGACCATAGCTCGAATGATTTTCTGAGACAGAATATTTTGATCACATCTCATTGAAATCGAAATCAACCGATTTCATTGCCTGCTTGCTGTAAAACACAATCTGAGCCAATTTGTTTGTCGTTACAAAAATCTTCAATGTGGTGAAACACGGCATGAACTGCCACTGGTATGTCCGAACTGGGTCACTGTCATGAACTGGGTGTCACTGGTATGTCCGAAGCTAAATAATTGATTTTGAATTTCTCTATGCTAGTTGAGAAATCGTCCACCAATGCGGTTAAGAAACACTTTTGAACCACTTCGCTGAAATCTTCAAGAACTTGTGCGTATTTCAGACACTGTAGGCAGCAGAACTGGCGAAGAACGTCCACTCTTTTTAGCAATGTCCTACATAAGTTTTTCTTTAAGTCCAGAGCCACCATGGGTGACTTCTCTTTCTACACCGCATGTTTTCAACCACTTATTGGTGTCAACTTTGCACTCTTTCACCATAACTCAAACTACTGTATTTACTATTTCGAGTATTAAGTGAAGTTCTGGTGGAGGGTTAAAGTCAATAATTCTCTTATCATTGTTGGTGGAAATTATTGGAGGTTTGATATAATTTTTATAATCTTTGGCATCTTTTAAGGTTCCGCCATTCGCTATCCATTTCTCATAATTTGCCAGGCAATTTCCAATTGTGCGATAAAATCCGCAATCCTTCAGTTTTGTCTAGTGTACATCACACCATGTGCATGGGTGCGATGCTGAGTGGGCAATGATACCGGCGAGGATATTCGCTAATTTCAAATCAGTGGCTATTGTACCATCGAAATCGTTCATTTGTAAGAGCTTCCATAGAGCGGCGACATTGTCATAATTTTCTTGAATACATTTTCCAATAGCCAATTAAAAAATTTTTTTAACACCAGAATTCTTCAAAACATTTGCCGAAACACTATCACTATACCTCTGTCTTTTCTCAGGAACTTCTTCATCTTCACCCGAGTTTCGGATGAGCACCGAACAGCACACTTTCAAAAAGCCATCTCCATCGTCAACTCCAAATCTCAAATGGACATCTCGTTCTAGACTCTTTTTTTTCCACGTACTGTAAAAACCCCTGAAGATCACTACAAAAAAACGACTGTTTTTGGTGTTCCCTGCAACTCTTTTCCCTTAATTTTCAAGAAATCAAACTGTTCACATTGGAAGAATCCTTCAAAGTCAACTGAAATTACTTTGGGAGCTGCACTCTCTCATGGATTGACACATATTGTCATTTGTCTTCCTCCGTTGCGTTGACTAAGGGATTTGAAATATATAGTTTCCGGAAAAAGTCGTTTTATTTAAAAAAAACTCTGTGGTTTGACCTAAAAATTGGTAATTTTTACTTGGGACGATTGAAGGAAAAAAATCCCTGAAAGAAAATTCGATGTCCCAGGACTTCGTGGTTAAGCCGACTTCAAACCACACGTGACAAAATCAATTTTTTACTAATATGTCAAGGTTCCGATAACAGATTCTGGTAGAGAGCACCAACCAAAATTATACACGTATTATACGGGCGTAGGCAGAATGAAAATTAGGGCGGAGGTAAGACCTTATACATTTTTTTTGCATTTTACGAGTCAATGAGTTCAAAATGAATGTATGGTGTCTTATTTAACTGATGTTTTTATATATGTGTTGCTGTCACAACAGTTGACACAGCTGTTGTGACAGCAACAACGAACAGCTGTTTTTGACAAGGGTTCGTTTACTTGTAGCTGAGAGAATCAACATTTGTCAATACTACCTGGTAAAATTATTCTATCATGTTTTGCAGCAGACAATTTTTATCAAAATTTATTATTTTTGAGCTTTGAAAAGAAATGAAGCACCAAGAGCAACAACCGGATAACTCCACTTTTTAAAATTTTAAGAAAAATAGAAAAAAACATCGTAAAAATAAAATAAGGGAATTTTTACAAAGTTTTTATTTATTTGCGAATGAAAAAAATAAAAACATATGGTCATCTCCCATTGGCACGGACGCGACATTCGCACGGTTTAAATTACTCGAAAAAACAAGAAAGAAACAAAATAAGCCGATATGAATTTTAAGGGAATTTTTCTAATGCGATGAAAGAGTGCTACAATTTATAAAAATATTAACGAGATTAAGTACAAGGTAATAAGCAATCATTCAATGGAACGTACGTGACAAAAAATAGAAGTTTTTTTAAGCTCGTATAGAAATATGCAAAATTTAGCTAATTTTGAGAACTTTTTTTTATATAAAATAAACATGTTAATGGAGGTCAAAGGATAACTATTCTTCATAGACTAATGAAATATTAGAATTATATCTTCCCTTTTTTTAAATAGCTATAGCACGAATACGGACGCGACATCATGGACGCGTCCAAATTTTTCCAACAGTAGTAAAATACAGTAAAGATGTTCATTATAAATTTCAATAAAAATACATCATTATAAGTTAAATTCAAGTTACATAGCATGTAATACTAAACAAAATAAAAAAAAAATAAACTTAAAAGCTGTTAGAGTGCTTTATTTTAATGTTTTTTTCTCTTTTGGTGGACCTTTTTTGGGAGATGCCCATATGTATAAAATGAATTGTTATGCTCTTTTGTTTATCTTATGAATTGAATTGTTGCGTTTTTGCTGTTGTTGTCGACAGAAAAATAAAAGCCGAGTTATCGCTGGAAATTTTCGGCCAGATTTCAGTTACACACAAAAAAATCGCCTCATAAAAACCTTATAATGTAGAACAAAGTTAAGAAGATTTCTCTATGGTTTTTAAGGTTTTTAAGATATCTCCAAGAAGATGTCCTTTTTAAAGTTATTGGCCATGTCTTCTTAAAATCAGGTTTTCTTGTTTTGATTTTCAAAAATGAATCTCAAAGCTACTAGGATTTCTTCTTGATTTTTTCAGAAGTAAACTCATGAAGCAAAACATTTTTCTACATAATTAGCTTTTCTTCTCAAAATGGAATTAATAAGAAATAACGAAAAAACGATACACGAAGTCTTGGTGTCGTCTAGGACTTAAAAAATTACTTGAAAATATGGATTTTAGAAGGAATTAAAAAGATAAGCAAAAACAGTTGGCCATTTCAGCCCCTGAATGTACTTTGACCGAGCTTCTTATGATCAATTGTGTTGTGTGTGTTATTAAATGTTTTCACACTATTGACCGTTTTCACACTGGACCTACATGTTCTATGCCGACTCCGAACGGCTTAAGTTCATGTTCTGAAGAAGCCTTACATGGCATTATTTACTCTCTGAGA
Source organism: Tetanocera ferruginea (assembly GCA_958299015.1). Taxonomy (NCBI): domain Eukaryota; kingdom Metazoa; phylum Arthropoda; class Insecta; order Diptera; family Sciomyzidae; genus Tetanocera; species Tetanocera ferruginea. Next base: position 22,333,570 of record OY282641.1, read on the forward strand.
CTTGCCATTGTCTGCAGAGAAGTGGTGAATCAGAAAAATTTTTTACTGAAAAAAAACTTTTCGCCGCAGCTGGGGATCGAACCCGGGCTCCGAGCATGCTAAGCCACACACTGAAGCTGCATGCCACGGTCATCACGAATTAAAAAGATATCTTATTAAAAAATTTAAGAAAATTTTTGCTGAAAAACAAGAAGATTTATTCTTAAAAAATAACTCTCCTCTTTCTTCTTTCATGTCACTTGTTCTACATAAGTTTTAAGAAGAAATCTTATAAATTTATGTGGCACTATTTTTCTCTGTGTAGTATTACATTTCTGTAGCTTTACTTGACTGGATCGAAAATCGATTCATTATTTTCTACGTTATCCTGACGTCAATAAATCAATTACAGAAATATCCGAATTGTGCAGAAAAACTCTCGAATTTAATGATTTCAGTACTTTTTTTTTTACTGAAATGAGTCTTTAGCAAAAGCTAAGAATGAATTTTAAAATTTTTTTGCTTGAAAACATTTGTTTGTTATTCGGCTTCGGCTTCAGCCTATTATATCAATTTTGCCAATTTCAATTTCGGCTAAAATTTGTTTTTTTTTTAAATTTGCTTGCGTTTTCTTGGAAACGTAAAATGCGGCTTAGCAAGCAGTTTCGTTTATTGCCAAATTTATAAAAAATTACGGAATAATTGAAAATGGAATGAAGGTCAAATATTACAAAGCAATTAAGGTAAAAATATTTAATTTTTATACCCTAAACCTGAAAGGTCAGGGTATATTAACTTTGTGCAGACGTTTGTAACGCATAGAACGAAGCGAGTCCGGTATAGAAAAGTACATATATTCTTGATCAGCGTCACCACGTGAGTCGAGCTATCCATGTCCGTCCGTCCGTCTGTCCGTCTGTGTGTTGTCCGTATACACAGGATAAGAAGAAGGAGTTGAGATAATTCGATGAAACTTGATACACAACTTAATCAAATGACCCCAAGGTTCTGCACTATTGAATATTTTTGGAATCCGCTAACTGACACGCCTACCTCCAATACAACACAAAAATTGAAAACTGCATTACTCAGCTCATAACTAACCTACATCAATAAAATTGTATGTGTATCTGTTTTGTATCAACATAAAGATGTTTTCGAAAAATGGGTATCATCCTCTCACGGACACGCCTACCTCCCAGACCACGCAAAAATTGAAAACTGCATAACTCAGCACATAACTAACCTACAACAATAAAATTTGGTGGGTATGTGTTTTATATCAACACAAAGATGTCTTAGAAAAATGGACGTCTTCCGCTCACGGACACGCCTACCTCCCATACAACCCAAAAAGTTTAAAACTCAATAATTAAGGTAATGTTTGTCATAGAGAGATGAAATTTGGTATGTATGTATTTTATACCAAAACTAAGGTGTGTTCAAAAATAGGGAGTAATCCATCCATGAACTCGCCCACCTCCCATAGCGAAAGACACTCAGTTAATAAAGGCATTAACTGAGCTACAGGTATAAAACTTGGTATGTGTAAATTTTTCTTCAACATTTAAATGCATATAAAATATAGGCTTCATCAACCCACGGGCACGCCCATTTTCAATAATATTATTTTTTTTTTTAAGTAGGTTTAGGGTATTTAATAGTCGGCCTTAACCGACTTTAGACTTTTTTACTTGTTTTTTTTTTTGTTTTTCATGGGTTTGATGATTTTGTTACCATTTGGTTTTTTAGGTATCATCATTTAAAAAAATTTCCATTTGATGTTTCGGTAAAATGTAACAGAAATATTAAAATTGTTATAGCAACAACTCTGAGTATACTATATTATACTAATTAATATTATATAATATTATATACGTATTAATGACGAGATATTCTAAAATTTCCCAATAGGTTCACTGAAAATGGTGGTGACCGTGAAATGCAGGTTAAGTGTGTGGCCTAGCATGTTCGGAGCCCGGGTTCGATCCCCAGCAGCGGCGAAAAGCTTTTTCAATAAAAAATTTTTCTGATCGGTCACCACCTCCCTGCAGACAATTGCAAACCTCAGAGAGTAAACAATGCCATGTAAAGCTTCTTGAGAACATGAACTTTAGCCGTTCGGAGTCGGCATAAAACATGTAGGTCCAGTTCTCGGTCAATTGTGTGCAAACATTTAATAACACACACAACACAATTGATCATAAGAAGCTTCAAAGTCCTTCCAATGGCTGAAATCGCCAATTTGTTTTTTTTTTTTCACTGAAAATATAAAGTATGCATACTTTCATAAAAAACCAATATGAATTATGCGTTCACTGGTCATGTGCACTTGTACATAAGCTCCATTTATATTTGTACATGGATTATATGAATTTCGGTCTCTTAACTAATAAAGTAGTTTGTTTCATTGTATTCCACTGTGAAATTTCCACATGAGATTCTGGCATTTTTGTCGCTTATCTCATGAACTGTTCTTGTTCTCCTTGTAATTGAATTTTATTCACATAACTTTGTAATGATATGTGTTCCCCTTGTATTTTATCTTGGCATTTCCGAAATTTTTATTGGTTCACACACACTTTATTAACTTCAAACACAAAGCTTATGAAATATTCATGTTCTCATATTTTTTTCTTTTGTGTATTTTGTACATTTATGTGATGAATAGTTCATGTGACTCATGTTATTGCTTAATGAACCAAAATTCATGAATGCTGTTCATGGAAATCATGAAAAACTCGTAATAATTGAGTACGTTTTTGGTTCAGTTAATATAGTTTTATACCTGAAAGTTGTAGTGGATTGCTTAATATTTGCCTCAGATTCAAATATTGATAAAGCTTGTCGCTTGATTTCTCGATTAACCTACTTATCTGTCACTCTTTTTCTCGAAATAAGGCAGACTTGACTCGTTTGACACCTGAAATCCTTTGTTCACACATTATGATGCTCATGAATTGAGTGTACAATAAAATAATAAATATAAACAACTTTTTTTCGATACACTTTTTTTAAGTATTGCATTTATTATGGAAGTGTTTTCAATTGCAAGAAAACAAAAACAAAAAACATAATTAAATTTGGTGGTTATTCATATAAAACATATTTCAAATCAGCCCGAAAATATTCAACTTATATGTTGAAATTCAAAGCTGTCGGTTTAGATCGTTTGTCGTTCAGTGACGTATGGCAATCGGTACAAATGGTTGCATGCAACCAGATTTACTTGGCAGATCACAGCGTCCAGATAAGGCGTTGAAGTAAAGATTACCGCAGCTCAGCAAAAGGGCGCTTTCGTCTTGACAGACATAGTATTCATTGCAGTTATGAGGGGCAGCGAGAAGAAGTCCATTTGGCTTACCAACACAGGCGTAGCGAACATAGAGTGTGGTATCGACAACTTGCGATGTTGGCGTGTTCGGAACTAGCGGTCTTGCAGCAGAATCGGCGGCAACGTTTGCAATATTAGCAGTGCATGGTGGTGTTGTAGAGCAGGGTGGCGGTGTAGTGCAGGTGGTAGTCGTTGGTGTTGTTCGGGTTGTTGATGGTGTAGTTCTAGTGGTTGTGGTAGTGGTTGTAGTAGTTGTTGTGGTGGTTGTGGTTGTTGTAGTAGTTGTTGTGGTGGTTGTGGTTGTTGTTGTTGTGGTTGTTGTAGTAGTTGTTGTGGTGGTCGTTGTTGTTTTAGGTGTTGTTGTAGTGGTAGTTGTTGTTGTGGTGGTAGTAGTTGTTGGGGTTGTGCATGTTGTTGTAGTTGTGGTTGTTGTTGTAGTGGTGGTTGTTGTTGTGGTTGTAGTGGTGGTTGTAGTTGTTTTAGGTGTTGTTGTCGTGGTTGTTGTTGTTGTGGTGGTAGTTGTTTTAGGTGTCGTCGTTGTGGTTGTTGTTGTGGTGGTCGTTGTTGTAGTTGTGGTGGTAGTAGTCGTTGGTGTTGTGCAAGTTGTTGTTGTAGCTGTGGTTGTTGTGGTGGTTGTAGTTGTGGTGGTAGTGGTGGTGGTAGTTGTTTTTGGTGTTGTTGTAGTAGTTGTTGTTGTGGTTGTGGTAGTTGTTTTAGGCGTCGTTGTTGTGGTGGTCGTTGTTGTAGTTGTAGTGGTTGTTGTAGTTGTGGTTGTAGTAGTTGTGGATGTTGTAGTGGTTGTAGTTGTCTTGGGTGTAGTTGTAGTGGTTGTTGTTGTGGTGGTGGTAGTTGTTGTGGTGGTCGTTGTTGTGGTGGTAGTAGTTGTTGGTGTTGTACAAGTTGTCGTTGTTGTAGTTGTAGTTGTTGTGGTGGTTGTTGTAGTTGTGGTTGTAGTAGTGGTTGTAGTTGTTTTGGGTGTTGTTGTGGTGGTTGTTGTTGTGGTGGTGGTAGTTGTTTTAGGTGTCGTTGTTGTTGTTGTTTTTGTGGTGGTCGTTGTTGTAGTTGTGGTGGTAGTAGTCGTTGGGGTTGTGCAAGTTGTTGTTGTAGTTGTGGTTGTAGTTGTGGTTGTAGTGGTGGTGGTAGTGGTGGTTGTAGTTGTGGTGGTAGTTGTTTTTGGTGTTGTTGTAGTGGTTGTTGTTGTGGTTGTGGTAGTTGTTTTAGGCGTCGTTGTCGTGGTGGTCGTTGTTGTAGTTGTAGTGGTTGTTGTAGTTGTGGTTGTAGTGGTTGTAGTCGTTGTAGTAGTTGTGGATGTTGTAGTGGTTGTAGTTGTCTTGGGTGTTGTTGTTGTTGTGGTTGTTGTTGTTGTGGTGGTAGTTGGTGTTGTACAAGTTGTCGTTGTGGTAGTTGTAGTTGTTGTGGTTGTTGTTGTAGTTGTGGTTGTAGTAGTGGTTGTAGTTGTTTTGGGTGTTGTTGTAGTGGTTGTTGTTGTGGTTGTGGTAGTTGTCTTAGGTGTCGTTGTTGTGGTTGTTGTTGTGGTGGTCGTTGTTGTTGTTGTTGTGGTGGTCGTTGTTGTTGTTGTTGTTGTGGTAGTAGTAGTTGTTGGTGTTGTACAAGTTGTCGTTGTTGTAGTCGTTGAAGTGGTGGTTGTGGTTGTAGTAGTGGTTGTAGTTGTTTTGGGTGTTGTTGTAGTGGTTGTTGTTGTGGTGGTTGTTGTCTTAGGTGTCGTTGTTGTGGTTGTTGTTGTGGTGGTCGTTGTTGTAGTTGTAGTGGTTGTTGTAGTTTTGGTTGTAGTGGTTGTAGTCGTTGTAGTAGTTGTGGATGTTGTAGTGGTTGTAGTTGTCTTGGGTGTTGTTGTTGTTGTGGTTGTTGTTGTTGTGGTGGTAGTTGGTGTTGTACAAGTTGTCGTTGTTGTAGTTGTAGTTGTTGTGGTGGTTGTTGTAGTTGTGGTTGTAGTAGTGGTTGTAGTTGTTTTGGGTGTTGTTGTAGTGGTTGTTGTTGTGGTTGTGGTAGTTGTCTTAGGTGTCGTTGTTGTGGTTGTTGTTGTTGTGGTCGTTGTTGTTGTTGTTTTTGTGGTAGTAGTAGTTGTTGGTGTTGTACAAGTTGTCGTTGTTGTAGTCGTTGAAGTGGTGGTTGTAGTAGTGGTTGTAGTTGTTTTGGGTGTTGTTGTGGTGGTTGTTGTCTTAGGTGTCGTTGTTGTGGTTGTTGTCGTGGTGGTCGTTGTTGTAGTGGTGGTTGTTGTTGTTGTGGTTGTGGTTGTAGTAGTGGTTGTAGTTGTTTTGGGTGTTGTTGTTGTGGTGGTGGTAGTTGTCTTAGGTGTCGTTGTAGTGGTTGTTGTTGTGGTGGTCGTTGTTGTTGTTGTGGTAGTAGTAGTTGTTGGTGTTGTACAAGTTGTCGTTGTAGTTGTGGTTGTGGTTGTTGTTGTAGTTGTGGTTGTGGTTGTAGTTGTTGTAGTTGTTTTGGGTGTTGTTGTAGTGGTTGTTGTTGTGGTTGTGGTAGTTGTTTTAGGTGTCGTTGTTGTGGTTGTGGTAGTTGTTTTAGTTGTCGTTGTTGTGGTTGTGGTTGTTGTTGTTGTGGTGGTAGTTGGTGTTGTACAAGTTGTCGTTGTTGTAGTTGTAGTTGTAGTTGTAGTAGTGGTTGTAGTTGTTGTGGATGTTGTTGTAGTGGTTGTAGTTGTTTTGGGTGTTGTAGTGGTTGTTGTTGTGGTGGTGGTAGTTGTTTTGGGTGTTGTAGTGGTTGTTGTTGTGGTGGTGGTAGTTGTCGTTGTTGTGGTTGTTGTTGTTGTTGTTGTTGTTGTTGTTGTTGTTGTTGTTGTTGTTGTTGTTGTTGTTGTTGTTGTTGTTGTTGTTGTTGTTGTTGTTGTTGTTGTTGTTGAAGTTGTAGTAGTACAAGGCGTTGTTGTGGTTGTAGTTGTTGTTGTCGGTGTCGTCGTTGTCGTCGTTGTTGTGGTGGTTGTTGTCGTCGTTGTTGTTGTTGTTGTTGTTGTTGTTGTTGTTGTGGTCGTTGTCGTTGTTTTTGGTGTTGTGGTGGTGGTCGTTGTTGTTGTTGTGGTTGTTGGTGTTGTGGTTGTAGTCGTTGTTGTTGTTGTGGTTGTAGTGGTGGTAGTTGTTGTGGGTGTTGTTGAGGTGGTTGTTGTTGTTGTGGGTGTTGTAGTGGTTGTGGTTGTGGTGGTCGTTGTCGTTTTTGTTGTTGTAGAGCTTGTTGTTGTTGTACAAGGTGTTGTCGTTGCTGGAGTTGTTGTTTCTCCTGGCTTAGTACATGGTGTCGTCGTCTCACATGGTGGTGTCTGTGTACTGCAGTCAACGCAAACAGATGCCACATCACAGTTGTGAGTTGCTAAATTGAATGCTTTGCCAGTGGAACATGTTTTCTCACTTACCACAGCATTATTCTTGCACTCGTAATAGTGAGCTGGATTGTTTGCTGAAATGACATAACCGCTCTGTTTGCCACAACATGGACCAGTGCAGTCAAGTGGTGCAAGTACATCTGGTGGTTGAGTTTCAACACAATTCGATTTCTCGACACAGGTCTGTGAAACGCCATCGAAATATTTGGGACATGTTTGAATGGAGGATATGCCGTTTTTGCATTGATAGTACTGGCTGCAGCTGCCTGGTACCAGAGCCTTAAAGCCATCAGCCTTGTTGCGACAAATGTATCGGCTGTACAATGTATTGTCGATGGCCCGTGCCAGTGGGTTTAGTTTGGCAGCATCGCCTGCTGCTGCCAAAGCAAGTAGAATGCATAGGGTTGCTAAGGTGGAAAAATATTGAAATTTTTTAAATATATGTAATATTATTTTGTAAACACGGCGCGGCGTGCGCAATGCTACTCACCTAAATAAGCTCTCATTGTAATGCCAATAAAAAGAGCTACTTGTGGGAAGTTATCGTTATTTTGAGTTTTTGAGATCCGCTAGAGGTCCGCTGCTACTAAGACTCCTCTTACTGGACTGAGTATTTGAACTCTGCTCTTTCTTTCTTGAAACCTTGGCTTTTATACCAGCAACAAGTCAGGATGCGATTGTGGTTCCAATAGATGCGATTGTATAGCAGTCAGATATCAGCTGTCTCTTCATCAGCATCTTATCGATCGACGGTCTACTATTACTCTCTCTTTTTTTAATTTCATTTGATTGTTATCTCTTATTATGTTGACATTAATTTTTTTTTCTCATGCACTGCTGCAAATTGTTCTAATGTGAAAGCCATGTTATTGAGTCGAAGATATAGGCATGATAACATGGATACATATGTTAGGCCCCCGACCGGCATGTATTTTAGTGCCAAAACTTGAATAAATTGAAGTTTAAACATGTGTTCAGTTGTGAGTTCGGAGGCTGCAAACAAGGTTTGATATATTTAAAATATTTTGGCAATATAAAACTTTGCAATATTTTGGCACGTTTTTGACAATTCAAGGTGATTTGATTTTTCGCTCAGGATAAAATTTAAAAAATTGATAACGATATCGGCAATATCTAACGATATTTGCCTTGGTAACAAAAACGTCTTAAAAATTCTTGAAGATGGCATAGATTTCAAGGTCAACTTAATGCAAATCATTGGATTTCACTTAATATATAAAGTTGAGGGTGTGACTTTTAGTTAAGATCATTTGATTTGATAAGATAAGATTTGATTTTTAGAGTCAATCATATCTGTTGTCGTAATGTACGTTTACATTACGTGGCGGTTTTTTAAAATCATCAATTTGTAAGCAATTAAACTCTGCTTGTTCATTTTATACTGTTATCGCAGAAAGTTACATTGTTTAAATGAAGCATTTTGGAGCGAAAATTTGATCGCTGTTAAAAACTTGTAAAACTAATTCTGTGACATTTTTACATTGAGATAATATCTGAAAAAAAAAATTGTTATCAAAAAAGCATCCGTTACTAAAGAGCTTCTGGGTTAACATCAATAATGTTGAATTATAGAAGAAAATGCTACTTCTAGTGCTCTTTATGGCTTGTACAACAGTCTGAAGACATACTTTTTTTTAAAGCTCTGAAAATAATTTTAAAATTTATTTAAATGATTTTTAATATTTTCAGCAGTGAAAATAGTTTGAAAGGTTTTGAAAATAATTTTAATATATATGTAAATTATTTTTAATTTTCAATATTTTCAGCACTCCATGAACATAGCTCACAGCAACATGTAGCATTGTCAGGTAAGGTCCTGCCAAACCCAAATATTAATGAAATACCCTGTGTTTTACTGAACCATGCCATTATATATTTGCTTAAAAATTTCCAGGTTTTTTTTTTGTACAATTTTTTTATTTGAGTTTTAGTTTTTTTTTTACCGTGCCAGCGGTATTGCACAATGCAAACAATCAAATGGCATGCGGGTAAAAAGCACACAAATGCAAGTAAAAAATTTTTTTACAACAAAAGGAAGTGTGCAAAGAAGAAAAACATTTATTATTAATTGCGAGTAGAAAGTATTTTGTTGCATATAAATTTTTAATTAACCAAAAATTCTGTGTAACAAACAAAAAAAATACAAACGCTGGCGTTGTACCTGCACTGCACTCATTGCAGTGTGCATAATACAGCTGAATTGTTAATATTGTCGGGGTTTTTTTCACAAACAAAAGCCAGTACACTGTAGTGCATTCAACATTTCAGTGGTCATTCGTCAATTTGTTGACCAAATAAAATCGAAATTTCTAGCAAATTCGTATCAGAGAAATTATATGAAAGCATATTTCCAAATGCAAGCTTTAAGTCGCAATTTTAAAATATTGATTCCAACAAAAAGCTTTTTACAGTGTACAAAACAAGAATTCATTTCATAATTATACATTCCTTGACATCACAGTATTTTCATGAGAATATGAATAAGTCTACTTTTGAATTTTAGCTATTTTAATTTTTTCATTATAACTCCATAAAACATCTAAAATTTGAATTTTCACAATTTTAATTTAAAATGCACAACTCAAGAAAATATGCACAGCGTTTTTGGAATTGCTTATTAATCAATTGCAACACGAATCAAGAAAAATGTCATTGAAAACAACGTGCTCAAAGGAAAGATAACGAATAATAAAACCTAAAGAAAATTAAAAATAATGACTGAAACAACTCAACAAATATAAAAATTTGATAAAATTGTAAAAGGCCTTATAAGAAACATAAACACAACTCTACTAAACTATACATATTCAAATTCACATCCACATCAAAGAACAAAACTACATCAAAATCCAAATCAAATAAAAAATCAAGCAAATCCAAAAATCAAAATTAAAATCGACATCAATATCAAAATCCAAATCCAAAGCTCAAATCAAATTCAACATCCAAATTCCAACTCCAAATCCAAATCCAAATCCGATTCCATAGCTACATTCAAACTTTAGTCCAATCCATATCCAAATCCAAATTTAAATTGCAACTACAACTCCAAATCTAACTACAAATTCAAATTCAAATTCAAACCTAAAACCAAATCAAAATCAACATACAAATTTTTATTTAAATCAAAATCCAAAGCCCAATACCCAAAACCAAATCCACATTCAAGTACAAAATCAAAATCCAACTCCAACCCCAACCTCAAATCCAACTCAAACTCAAACTCAAACTCAAACTCAAACTCAAACTCAAACTCAAACTCAAACTCAAATTCAAACTCAAACTCAAACTCAAACTCAAACTCAAACTCAAACTCAAACTCAAACTCAAACTCAAACTCAAACTCAAACTCAAACTCAAACTAAAACTCAAACTCAAACTCTAACTCAAACTCAAACTCAAACTCAAACTCAAACTCCAATTCCAACTCCAACTCCAACTCCAACTCCAACTACAACTCCAACTCCAACTCCAACTCCAACTCCAACTCCAACTCCAACTCCAACTCTAACTCACACTCCAACTCCAACTCCAACTCCAACTCCAATTCTAACTCCAACTCCAATTCCAACTCCAATTTCAACTCTAATGCAACTCCAACTCAAAATCCAAATTAAAATCATAGTCAAAATCATAATCAAAATCAAAATCAAAATCAAAATCAAAATCAAAATCAAAATCAAAATCAAAATCAAAATCAAAATCAAAATCAAAATCAAAATCAAAATCAAAATCAAAATCAAAATCAAAATCAAAATCAAAATCAAAATCAAAATCAAAATCAAAATCAAAATCAAAATCAAAATCAAAATCAAAATCAAAATCAAAATCAAAATCAAAATCAAAATCAAAATCAAAATCAAAATCAAAATCAAAATCAAAATCAAAATCAAAATCAAAATCAAAATCAAAATCAAAATCAAAATTTAAATCAAAATCAAAATCAAAATCAAAATCAAAATCAAAATCAAAATCAAAATCAAAATCAAAATCAAAATCAAAATCAAAATCAAAATCAAAATCAAAATCAAAATCAAAATCAAAATCAAAATCAAAATCAAAATCAAAATCAAAATCAAAATCAAAATCAAAATCAAAATCAAAATCAAAATCAAAATCAAAATCAAAATCAAAATCAAAATCAAAATCAAAATCAAAATCAAAATCAAAATCAAAATCAAAATCAAAATCAAAATCAAAATCAAAATCAAAATCAAAATCAAAATCAAAATCAAAATCAAAATCAAAATCAATATCAAAATCAAAATCAAAATCAAAATGAGTATAACACCAAATACAAAGAGAAAGTTAGTAATTTATAAAGTTTTCTTAAATTGTATACTTGAATATATTTTTCAATGTTTAGGATGCAAACGATCACACAATTTATAAAGTAGCAAAATGTTTGGAATCATAGAAAGAAAATATCCAACCGAATATCGAAGTGGAAGGTAGTGAGATAATTATTTTTGATAATTCTAATAATAATAGTGATTTGCTAGCCACCTTCGAATCATCGGAAGATTCTATAGCCGACCCGAACTATCAACATCCAAGAGATGATCAGAATAATACAAACATTATAAAACGACTTGTTAATTACTCAGATACGATTTTAAGTTCGTTACAGGTATTAAAGGTAGTCTTCAGAAGTAATCAGCAGGAAAGGCATGTGATGACGGCAAAAACATAAGAAAAAAGCATTTTTCACTCTTACCGGTGTTCTTATGCAGACTTAAGTGTGGTGAAAAGCTGAATTTTTTGAATCGACAATATATCTTAGACGTTTACATCATATACTTTTTCTGAAAAAACGAAAATCGACAATATTTGCCGATCAAAATCAAACCGATATTTTTGTCGGTTTTTCAATATCATCGCAGGATGAATGCCCAACATGCTCAAAATTTTAACATCTTAAGTAAACGTGATTCTGTCTGATAACACTATGGAACAAATTTTGGTTAGCAAAAGTTAGGTCGATTCTGAGAGTGAGGGGTGAAAATAGAGGCTAAATTAGAAGACCCGTCTCGCGACGTTTGTTTATGTAAGTTCGAATTGTTTTTTTAGTGTCTTTTATAAGACCGAAATAAATAAAAACAAAAAACACAAAAAAACAAATTGGCCATTTCAGCCCTAGAAAGGACTTTGACCAAGCTTCTAATGATCAATTGTGTTGTGTGTGTTATTAAATGTTTACACACAATTGACCGAGAACTGGATCTACATGTTTTATGCCGACTACGAACGGCTAAAGTTCATGTTCTCAAGAAGCTTTACATGGCATTATTTACTCTCTGAGGTTTGCCATTGTCTGCAGAGAGGTCGTGACCGATCAGAAAAATTTTTTATTGAAAAAAACTTTTCGCCGCGGCTGGGGATCGAACCCGGGCTCCGAGCATGCTAAGCCACACACTTAACCTGCATGCCACAGTCACCACATACCGAAATAAATAATAACGCTGAATTTAGGAAGAGCTGTTTTTTTAAAGAAGAAAATTAAAACTGAAATCCCAGCTTCTTAGAAAATAAACTTGGAGCTAAATATCCTTAAATTAAATTAAAGCACAACTTTTGCCAGACATGCCACACAGGAAAAGGATTATCTGGTAGGAAATGTTGTCTGGAAATGAATCTATAACGGAAATGTGTTCTTTTCCGGAGAGTAAAATATTGATTGTTCTCATATCTTGTCATTTTTATCGATGCAAAATTTTTCTTATGTTACAAATAACATGGATTGATCTTCTTAAACATTTTTGGTTACTGTTAATTACTGTTAACCACTGTTAATTAATTTTTGTCAGTGCATTAACTATTTTGACCATTATTAATAAAATAAAATCGTTTCTTTAAAATATTTCTGGATAGTTAAATTTCTCAGTCACATTCCGAGTAAAGCCTAGTACTCTGCTCGTCTGCGTGAAATTTCGCTCACAACATTCATATTTTTGTTGCGTTAAAATTCTGACAAATATTTTGTTGCGAAAAAATTGGAAAATTTAAGAAAATCATGCTTTACTTCTCAAAATAGAGAAATATAAATATAAATACTAATAATATAAATACAAAAAATTACGAATACTGTCACTTTTCACTTCAAAATAAATAAGCAGTTCAATTAAATTTTCGTGAAAAAATGTTGCAAGAGAAATGTTGCGAGTATTTTTCACAGCGGAACAGAGTACGTTTTTGACGAACATGTTGGGAAAAATTTCACACATATTTCACAGCTATAGATTTTTATAAGTAGATTAAAATTTCACATGAAACTGAGCAGAGTACTAGGTTTAAACTGTTATAACAATTGAAATGAATAAAGACTTAAATTAAAACTTAAATAATTTTGAAAAGAAAAACAGAATCTTGTCATAATTTAATTGCAGTTAAAGCATTTAGCAACCCCCTTCTTCAGCCTCTTCACCAGCTCTTTAAAAGCACATATTTACTGCAAAAGCATTAAAATTGTGAATCAAAAATTGCTCATCTGTCTGCCTCATTGCGAGCTTGAGGTTGAAAAATGGTTGATTTACAGTTAACATGAATAATTTTCAAGCATTTTGATTAATGTTTTTGTCACAAATGTGGGTGGAATGAAGGTTGGATAAGGATAACCGTAATAATGACAACAATTACAAGGTATAAACTTGTGTTGCAACTGAAATAGCAACAACACATATAGTAGACAACAACAACATGAACAACATAACAGACGAAACATAAGCTTTCCGAAATGCTAGCACATTAATGTGACTCGACAATTAATTATTATAATGCGTGGCTTTTGCTTGTATTGGTGTTGGTGTTAGTGTTTTTGGGTGCAAAGAGACAGACATTCATGCCAGCCAATAGACCCAGTAGACAATGACATCGCTGCTAGCAGGCCTTCCTGTGGATTTTGTAGTACTGCCGCACTCATATACAATTACACTTTCTTTTTTATATGAAGTGGGAAAATTTCGCAGGCCTTCCGCTCCGATAGCAAAAGAGGCCTGATAGAAGCACTTCTTTAGAATGGCTTAAAGTAGGGGTAAACAAAAAGTGTTGAAAAAAAATTTTTTTCTTTTACACCTTTTTCTATTTATTTATATATTCTATGATTTATCTTCTGTCCTCTGTTTTTTTAAGTTAGATTAATTTCAATCTATAATCTTTGATATAGCAGTAAGAAGGGCCATTATTGCGTCATATTTTTAAACTGATATATATTCTAACTTTTAACGAAAAAGTTGCCCTGAAGTATATGAAAAGTCAGTCTTTGTAGGGAAAACAAATTTGTTGTGCAGCCTTTTGTGCAGAAAAGGAAGGCCTTCAAGAAGTGCTCATAAGAGCAGCGAGGAACGGATGTGTTTAGTCTCCAAAAGTAGCAGTCAATGCAGGCCTTTGTATGAAGAGCGCTGGTTTAATTGCCTATTGGGGAGCTTCTTACATAACCAAAGATGTAGTGTATACATACATACGTATATGTATGAAAAGCATACATTCATGTCATATTCGTTGTCATGCCTAGATAGTTAGATATTTTCTTGCATTTAGCTGCCAGCAGCTTCGACTGTTGTTATGACTAACATGAGCTTAGTTAGTGAAAAATCTTAACTGTATTTTTACCTTGATCCTAATCATACTGCGTCATTTTGTAACTTATTCCATTATAAAGTGACTTTCGATCTCACATGCAAGAAGCATGGCTCGATATAATTTTTACACTATTTTAAAAAATTTTACTGATTTTCAAAATTCAATGCTGTAGATTGAAAAAAAAATATTTTAAAAAATTAGTTTGTTTGATTTATTGCTATTTAGAAAATATTCTCTTATAAGTTCATTAGCTCAGCTAGTACAGCCATTGATTAAGAATCTTGACGTTTTGAGTTCGAGCTTAAAAAATGTCAAAAGAATTTTTTCAACCAAGAATTATTAAATAAAAAATTTTAATATCATGGAAGCCAGTGGCTCAAACAATTTCCTCAAACCCTTATTTAGAGTAATTTAACTACGCCTGTGACTAATTCGAATTCAAACTTAGTGGCACAACAAATACTTGTCTCGATGTTGTTGTAGATACTTATTGGTATTGTTGTCAATTGCAATTGCCACCATTTTGCAATTGAAATTGAAATTTCACTGTGAGATGCTATGAGTGGCTATGAAGGGCAATGAGAGTGTATCACCACACGGTAACGTTAATTTATCAAAGGAATTTGCAATTGTTTAATTAATAAGTATGACCAATATATATGCATGAAATGTGGAATTGCGCATATGTGTGTGGGAATGTAAGTTTTGGTTAGCTAAATGTATGAATGTCTAAATATGTACACTGATCAGCATGATTAAGAACACGGTGGAGGTCGAACCAATAAACATGTCTTAGTATATGTGTATTTAAAGCAGTGATGCACAGCGTTGGGAGAGCTTTCAACATAAGCACCATTTTTGTCTTAGTATGTGTGTAATACACACTGTGTATAATACAAAAATTCAACATACCAATTTAGGCATAAGATGCTTACTGCGTGAAGATCAAATGCAAACTGATTCAATGCTAGCGTCGCAAAAGTCGAGTGTCTCCCCGAAGCTCTTGTGCGCGCCTCTGATTTAAAGCAGTAAATATGACATTTTTAACGTTATTTCGTAGGCTTACGTCACTATCAGAACAGTTTAAAAATTCATTAATAGAATCTCACCTGTGATATCTTCCTTCTTCATATTGTTTGCAAACATGAGTCCTAAATATAAAGCAAACCACCTTAATAATTAAATTTGGTTGTATGTTGCCCATTATAGACCGCATAACTGCTTTAATTAAATTTTGACAAATAATATAAAAATAACCTTAAAACAATTCCGACATAATTGAATTTTTTAGTCGCACAGATTCTTGTTTCCCTGCGGTAAATAACCCTTTTTTTACTCAAGCAAACTTTCCAGTGCGCCGTTTTGTTTTGGCCTTGTTTCTACTTTGATTTTATTTTTTCTCAGCTCATTGAGGTCAACATGAATACGAAAAAAAAAACCAAAAAAAATTATAAAACAATTCTTGTGCATAACAGTTTTAGCCTCTAGGTCATTTTACTTTTTTCACAAATATTTTAGTTTTTTATTTTCAGTCAGTCACATTTCCGTTCAATTTGAGGCAAGTGAAGAGTTTTTCAAGCTTTTGCCTACCAGTATCTTGAACTTTAATTCAACGAACCAACCTGGTGCAGTCAATGTGGACCATATTTTTGGCTGTTATTGACAGAATTTTGTTATCAAATTGCCTTAAATATATTGAATATATCAAACAATCATTATTAAGTAGTGTCCGACCGAATGTGAATTTTTGCCGAAGCCGAAGCCGAAGCCGACTCTTCGGCAAAAAATAAATAATCGGCCGAAGGCCGAAGCCGAAGCCGAATAACAAACAAATGTTTTCAAGTAACAAAAATGGTAAAATTTATTCTTTGCTCTTGTTAGAAAGGATGGTTAAATTTTAAGGGCCGATGTTGATTTGGAATAAAACACAAATTATTAAGGAAATTATTGTCATTTTATTATGACAATATTGATATAGTTCAATTATATATGGAACAAAATATTGGCCATATGGCCGCCGCGACCTCGGCGGCTCACCTCCATCAAATGGTCCAAATTTACGATGACGCTGAGGCAAAATTGAGTTTTTATGCCGTTAATGTGCCGAATTATCTCATCCTTTAGCTCTTGAATTTTGCTAGATTATCGACGTAAACCATTTCTTTCAAATAACTTCAAAGAAAGAAGTCCAACGGTGTCAAATCACATGATATTGGCGGCCAATTGATATCGGCACCACGTGAGATACCACGGCCATTGAATTTGTCGCGCAAAAGAGCCATTGTTTCGTTATCTGTTTTGCAAGTGGCACCGTCTTGTTGAAACCACATTTTGTCCACATCTATATCTCCCAATTGGGGCCATAGAGAGATCGTTATCATCTCACGATAGCGAACACCATACACAGTAACTGCCTGACCGGCCCAATTTTAGAAAAAATACGGCCCGATGATGCCGCCAGCAATACTTTCTACATTTCAAGCTGAACGGGCCTGCACTGGTGTTTTCACATCTTCTACAGACCTGATTTGCTCAAATGTTTGCACGATTTTTCCGATTGTATGCACATTTCGACTATTAGCTTGACCGAAAAATCACGAAGTACACGATTTGCATTTTGATTTGAACGCCCATTTTCATAATAAGCCTGAATAACTGTAACGCGTTGCTCGATTGGTTTTTCCATGGTTCAAATTGAGTTAGTCTGAAATTGAGAAATGTCAAATGAAATGCAGAAACAACTTGACGTTTAGGTGTGGTTCACATTCAACATCGGCCCTTAAAACCCTTTATATTCATTTCAGTACAAAAGAAAGAAATTTAAGTCATTAAATTCGAGTTAAACGCAAGAACTTTTCTGCAAAATTTGCATTTTTCTGTAATTGATTTATTGACGTCGGGAGAAAGTAGAACAAATTTTAATATATTTCTGATCCAGTCGAGAAAAGCTACAGAAATGTACTAAACACTATTTCAGTCCATAAAAAAATCAAACATGTAACAGTCGGACTCGCTGCATTTATCATTATGAATAAAATTTTCAACGAGTGAACACCATTTAATGAATTAACAGAAAAGGAGAGAAACACAAAACGAAAATGAAAATGTTTCAAATGTGGAATTTTTAATGGAGTTCACTGAATAATTCAAAAAATTCTAAAAACTTTTAAAAAAATGTTCAAAAAAAGCAAAAACATTCGGCACATATAATCGGCTATTTCGGCCGAAGCAGAAGCCGAAGCCGAAGATCAAAATACTGGCCGATTATGCCGATTACCGAAGCCGAAGCCGAATAATCGGTCGGACACTATTATTAAGCAATCAAATTTAAAAGTGACTTCTCTCTACTAACAGGACTCAAGATTAAATGAGTGTGTTTATTTGGGATTTTATTTTCAATGTCAGCAAAATTAACTACTTAGTTGCTTTAATATGGGCCATGTTTCAATGAAGCCTACCAAAAACGAACCGAAAAGCACTTTTTGCCTACTGCAGCAAACTCACTTGAGACATTCACTTTATTTGCTGCTTCAACTTTATTGCTCGAACTCAAGTTCAAATTTCCAATATCAGTTGGTAACAATAAAAAGAAAAGCGGAAGAAACAAAAAAAAACAACCATAAAAATAGAATAAAAAGAGCATCAAACGGAATATAAATCAGTTTAATGATTTACGCTAAACAAAAGAACGAGGCAACCTTTATTCACTGTGAAGGAAAAAAAGTGTTGCTAACCTTTTTCATAGGGTAAAAGAACATTTTGTGGATACTTCATACTTGGATGATTCAAATTGAAGCACAGTAAAAAAAAAGCAAGAAACGAGGTCAACGACGACGAAGTCAATGACAAACGACAGAAAAAAAAAGACAAAAGACAAACGACCCACAAACGCAAAACGACAAAAGACAAACGAACCACAAAAGCAAAACAATTAACGAAAAAGACAAACGTCAAGAGCAACCACCAACGACCAACGACCAACGACCAACGACCAACGACCAACGACCAACGACCAACGACCAACGACCAACGACCAACGACCAACGACCAACGACCAACGACCAACGACCAACGACCAACGACCAACGACCAACGACCAACGACCAACGACCAACGACCAACGACCAACGACCAACGACCAACGACCAACGACCAACGACCAATGACCAACGACCAACGACCAACGACCAACGACCAACGACCAACGACCAACGACCAACGACCAACAACCAACGGCCAACGACCATACTTCATACTTGGATGATTCAAATTGAAGCACAGTCAAGAAAAAAGCAAGAAACGAGGTCAACGACGACGAAGTCAATGACAAACGACAAAAAAAAAAGACAAAAGACAAACGACCCACAAACGCAAAACGACAAAAGACAAACGACCCACAAAAGCAAAACAATTAACGAAAAAGACAAACGTCAACCAACGACCAACGACCAACGACCAACGACCAACGACCAACGACTAACGACCAACGACCAACGACCAATGACCTAAGACCAACGACCAACAACCAACAACCAACGACCAACGACCAACGACCAACGGCCAACGACCATACTTTATACTTGGATGATTCAAATTGAAGCACAGTCAAGAAAAAAGCAAGAAACGAGGTCAACGACGACGAAGTCAATGACAAACGACAAAAAAAAAAGACAAACGACCCACAAACGCAAAACGACAAAAGACAAACGACCCACAAAAGCAAAACAATTAACGAAAAAGACAAACGTCAAGAGCAACCACCAATGACCAACGACCAACGACCAACGACCAACGACCAACGACCAACGACCAACGACCAACGACCAACGACCAACGACCAACGACCAACGACCAACGACCAACGACCAACGACCAACGACCAACGACCTAAGACCAACGACCAACAACCAACGACCAACGACCAACGACCAACGACCAACGACCAAATGACAAATGAAAATAAAAAAATCAAAATCAGCACAAAATCAAAATCAAAATCAAAATCAAAATAAAAACAAGTAAAGAAAGTCGGCCTAGGCGGACTTTGAAATACCCTTAACCTTCTTTAAAAAAAAAATAATAAAATGGGCGTGTCCGTGGGCGAAGCCTATATTTTATATGCATTTAAATGTTAATGAAAAATTTACACAATCCAAGTTTAATTCCTGTAGCTCACAGTTAATGCCTTTTTTGTGCTTTCGCTATGGGAGGTGGGCGTGTTCATGTTAATGCCTTTATTGTGCTTTCGCTATGGGAGGTGGGCGTATTCATGTTCGGATTACTCCCAATTTTGGAATACACCTTAGTTTTGGTATAAAATACATATATACCAAATTTGATCTCTTTATGACAAACATAATCTTATTTATTGAGTTTTAAACTTTTTGGACTGCATAGGAGGTAGGCGTGTCTGTAGCCGGATGACGTCCATTTTTCAAAACCAAATCTTTGTTTTGTTATAAAAATCATACGTGCCAAATTGTATCTCTGTGGGTCAAACAGAGGCTTATTTAAAGCGTTTTCAATTTTTGGGTTGTATGGGAGGTGGGCGCGTTCGAGAGTGGATGACACCCATTTTTTAAAAACATATTTGTGTTAATACAATACACATGTACACCAAATTTTATAGTTGTAAGTTTATTATGAGCTTATTTATTGTGTTTTCAATTTTTGTGTCGTATGGCAGGTAGGCGTGTCCGCAAGCGGATGATGTCCATTTTTCAAAACTGTTTTTGGTTTGTTATAAAAAATATAAGTGTCAAATGTTTTCTCTGTAGGTTAAACAGAAGCTAATTTAGAGCGTTTTCAATTTTTGGATTGTATGGGAGGTGGGCGTATCCGTGAGCGGATGATACGCATTTTACGAAGACATCTTTGTATTGATACTCAACACATACACATCAAATTTTATTATTGTACGCTAATTATGAGCTTATTTATGCAGTTTTCAATTTTTTTTCGTTGTATGGGAGGTGGGAAGGTGGGCGGATTCCAAAAATATTCAATAGTGCAGATCCTTGGGTCCATGTGATCATGTGTACTAAGTTTCATTCAATTATCTCAACTCCTTCTTCTTATCCTGTGTTTACGGACGACACATACACGGACGGACGGACGGACATGAACATTCGACTCACGTGGTGATCCTGATCAAGAGTATATATACTTTTCTATACCAGACTAGCTTCGTTCTATGCGTTAAAAACTTTTACACAAACTTAATATACCCTGACCTTTCAGGTTTAGGGTATACAAATTAAAAATATTAAAATTATAATATCAAAACTAAAAATAAATTTATTTCGTTATCAAGTTAAATTTTATTATTATAATTTTACTCTTTTAATTTAAAAAAAAAAAACAAAATATCCGCATCTCGGTTTGCTTACCCTATGATGAGATTTTGTTTTTTTGCTCTTAATTGAGTTGGTTTCAATTTCAATGGCGTCAGCTGCAGCCAGAGTTACCAACTTACTGTCTCTGCTGCTGCTTTTGCCTCTTTCTCTATTTACTTCTTCTTTCTCTGCATGGAAATCAACTTATCGTCTTATTGATTTTCAAATTGAAGAAAATTCCAAAGAAAGCGATGATATAAAAACAAAGGATTCACTGACACAACTATCCGCACACATCTACACAGAAACGCACACGCACATGCTTTTTCGCTCAAGCTTACTGTTAAGAAAGCAGCCTGAAAATCAATGGCTGCCATTCACCGGTTCCGTTCTGTAAAATGTTGCCATTTTTTCAACAGTAAAAAAAAAAAAAACAAAAAAAAAACACTCACACACTCACAAAAAAAAAAATGCCAAACGCGTTACGCTTCAACGAATTTCAATAAAATACTGCGTCGAAGGCAACTCGAGCTGTTGCTGTTTTTTATATATCTTTTTATTTTGGTTTTTTTCTTTTAAATTGAGTATAAAAGGGGCAACCTGTCGACCTTCTCGTTGCTTGTATTTGTCAAGTTTTTTTTTTTGTTACGGGTTATATAGGTGTGGGTTATGTAAAAAGGCTTTTGTGAAACATTTTGCCAATTGAATGATTTTTTGCAGTTTTCTTGAAATTTGCTTTCTTTTGTATTAAAGATTTTCTTTCGCATTTTTTCCCTCTATTCGCAAACCAAACAAGTTGCTAAGAAAAATAGTGATAGTCGAGAATGTGGCATAAATAACTACTTTGAGGAAGTTAATATGAGCACTTTGTGTAATGAAGAATTAATAGACTACTTGAAGAGGTCTGTTTAGTGTTCATCAAATTAAAAAAAAAAACATTTGGACAATTCAGCCTTCAAAAGGTCTTTGAGGTCCGAGTAGAGTAAACTCATAAAGTAGTTTACGTATCCCTTGTATAAGCGCATGAGTTTTTGTCACCTTTCTCTTGAAGCATTTTTGTTCTCCTCGTATTTTTATTTATTTATGTATTTATTTATTGATTTATTTTTCATGTATTTAATGAATTTTATTCACAAAAATTATGAATGATTCATGATCCCTTTGTATTTTTTCATGACTTTTACGAAACTTTTTATTAGTTCATGCAACTTGTACACACACTTTATGAACTTTACTAGGCTTATGAAATATACATGTTCTCTTGTTTTACTTTCCTTTTTGTATTTTGTACACTGATATCATGAGTAGTTCATGTGATTCATGAAATTTTTTACTGAACCAAAAATTATGAATGCGATTCATTCTAGCGTTAATTTATTAGTTTAATTATCATTGAAGTAATTTATTATTAAATTATAGTATTGTTGAAATTTTCGATTAAGAAGCAATTACCACAGAAACTACATAATTGCAAGATATAAAAGGAAAATTATTCAGACAGCTGGTTCAGTTGTTGGAGTCGATAAAGTTAAGTTTAGTTTGAAAAATTTTTAATTAAGATTTAACAAGCAAGTAGCTAAATACTTAGTTTTCTTTATAAACATTGTTTTTGTCATTAGTTTGTCTTAAAAATTATGCTTTAACAAAATCTCAAACAATATTTTCCCGAATATATTTGAAATATGAACATGCTTTTCTTAAAATACCTCAAATTTTATGCACTAGTCATAATTTAAAGACCTCAAGCTCATCCCTCTTTAAGCACACACACACACACATACACAGTAGAACCTTTAATTAATGTCACTTGCATTTGTCAACTTCATTTCGTATCATAATTATCGCCTCGCTCTTGTGGCTCTAACGCTTACCTTATGCAGCTAGCTACCTTGCTTACCTTTGCCAGCTACATATACACATACACACACCGAATATATCCACCGCATTATCTAGACCCACCTAGCCGTCTACTCACTCACTCACTCACTCATTCATTCATTCACTTACTCACTCACTTGGAACATTTAAACACACACTTAACCGCACGCGCTGTTCTTTCGGCATCTACATCTACCTTGAGCTGTGGCTGTTGCTGCTGCTCCATCTTCATCTTCTCGTTCTTATAATCTCATCTTCTTCAACATTTATCTTGCATGTCTCACACTCTGTACGACGATTAGTCTCAATAATAAATTAACTCTAGAGTCCTGCGCTGCTACTTCTGCCAGCACACTACTTGCCGTCTTTTGCTGCTTCCTACACCATTTCGTTTTCTTCAACTAGCTACTATTTCTTCGATATATTATTTTGTCGTTGTCCTTCTTGCTGCAGCCAGCTTCTTTATCGTATTTGGCGTCTTCCTTCTTGCAACTTCCTGCACAAACTTTGCCATATTTTGCCATATTTTATACCCAAGTCGACGCTACTCTTCCACAAGTACATGCTTGCATGTCTGTATGTCATTGCTTCCTGTCTGTCTGTCTGTTTGTCTGTCTGTCTGACTGCATGAGCATAAACATGTGTGTATGTTATGTATGTTTGTGTGTTTAGGTGTGCGTGTAAATTTCAGTTGAAGTTTGTTTTTCCCGCGTCTATTTAATTATTTATTAGTATGCAATCCCAGACTGTAGATAACAATTTTGATCCTTTTGCAAAAGGATGCATGCCAAAGTCTACTATGTGTACTGTGAGAACTATATTTTGTGCATATGTTATAAAGTAGTCCTTAAAGTGTACCTAAGCAAACATTCTGAGACAGCAGGCACAGCAGGTTTCGCAGAGACCAGCATGCTATTTGAACTGTTGCCAACTTTTTTAGTGCTGTTCAAAAAACCGGTTTTGAGTTAAACCGCAACTTTTCTTGGTATATGTTTTTAATATTTTACGTTTTTTAAATATAATCTATACGATTATATAAGAGAGTATTATCGTATGTTCAGCACCGCAGGGCTTGAGATCGGCTGGCACTATTTTAATACTTATTTTTCTTGTGGATGGCTACCCAACTAACAGTTGAATTTCAAAGAGATTCCATTTTCAAGATTCTCTGAGGTTTCCCCCTCGGTAGCGCTTCTAAGAAATTTACGAATATAGGTTCGAAATTTTCAACCTTGATTTTATTTCGAAGATCGTTGTGAAGATAAGTTAAAACATTTTGTGAGCGAGCTTGTTTATTTCTTATTAACCCTTGATGCTTGAACATTTTTTTACCCTTCAATGCGTGAACAGGTCCCCAGGGACCTTTTTTTATTTTTAAGTATTTTACTATGAAAAAAAATTGCAAAAATTTTTTAAATTTTTTTTTATGTTTATTATTGTCTAAAGAACAAAACTGTATATTTAGATTATTTTTATTTTTTTTTTTTTTTTACATGGGTCATATGAAAGTGAATTAAATTTACATATAAAACATCTTATTTTCTATTGTTGTTGTTGCTGCTGTTGGTCCATCGTGGCCTGTTCGCAAGTATGACAGCGGTGGAGGACTGTAGAATGCTCTCCGCAAACAGCATTGTCGCAATTGAAGCAGTAGGCCCTCGTTTTCCGCTGCCGTCCGTACTCAGAACGGCATAGGCGGCATGACGGCCTGTTCGTCCTTGGCGCAAATGCTGGTGAATTGACTTCTACCGGTCTTGGTCTTATCTGAAAAGATAAAAAAAAATAAAAAAAAACAAAATTAGTAGTCTGGTTGTGAAATTGGACCAGTTTTTTCTTACCCTGACATCAAATGTCTCCATCGCATTGCGTATCCTTGGATGCTTCGTGATTTGGTTGTTTAGGGCCCGATTCTCAATGTTTGGCATTGCCAACTGCCTGGTGAGGAGCTGGAGAAACGCCCGTCGTCGATCACTTCGTTGGTCAGGCTGCATTTCGTTGTATATGGTGAATGCAGCAAGTGCAGCAACGTCTACCATATTGTAAAATATTGCTAATGGCTAGCGTTGTGTAGAGCGTTTTTCACGAGTAATTGGTCCATCACATCTACGCCAGATTTATTAGCATTGTAGTCCAGAATGCTGTAGGGTTTCCGCTTTGCACTGGCCTCGTCGACAGCGCAAGTATAATGTTGAGTAGACATAAGAAGAACAGCTTTGTTTCGTTTTGGCACATATGAAGATAGTGCTATATCGCCATCGTTGAAGCCGAACAATGTGGTGAGGACAGGACGCTGGCGATTTTTCTGGAACTCCTGCGGTACGAACCTCTTATTTGCGCGAACTGTTCCAACGTAGCCCGTTTTGCTCCTCATCAAAACACGTGCCAGATCCAACGTTGTGAAGAAGTTGTCTGCATAAACTGTGCAGCCAGTATCCATATATCTGTCCATAAGCGTAAGTACAACATTTTGGCCCTGATTTATTTCACGATCCTGGTTTGGCAATTTACCAGAAAGATCATACCGAAAAGCAATTACCAAAATAAACTACCACTTTATTATGTTTTCATGGAAGGACGTAATATAAATAATACAAAAATAAACTACCACATTATTATGCTTTCAAGGACACTAACAATTATCCAAAAATTACCAAAAATTCACAGAACACATCTGTGATATGTTGAAACAATAAAAAAATTATAATAAAGCGAAGAACAAATGCATTTATAAGTGTTTTATTGCATTTTCAGTACAAGCTCCCTAGGAACCTGTTCACGCATCCGCGCATGTATTTGATTTAAATGGGTGTAGCACCTAAACCATTGGTCGGATGGCCTTGATTTTTTTTTAAACGATTCTCCACAAAATTCTCTTGGAATACATGGTAACTTTGGGGGGTGTTGTCCTAGCCGAAATAGGAGTAAATTGCGTTTGAAAACGCAAAAGGTCCCTAGGGACCTGTTCACGCATCGAAGGGTTAAATCAAAATCAACTTTGTTGATCATACCATTTGGTCACCCGAAACATCCTTGATAAAAAATCACCGCATCCATAATCGGTGAAATGAAATTTGGAAGTGTAAGTGAGGAACAAACCTAAGCTGTCGTGGGTTGGTATTCAAGAATATTTTTCACAGAAGAGCAGATATTGAGTGATTCCATCTAGTTCTTTTTTCAAGAGTTTGCATGTTAATCAATATCAAACGTTCAACATAAGAAGGTAGATTAAGACTGTCAGAAACAGGAAGGGCACGTAGAGCAAAA
The DNA here is from genome assembly GCA_958299015.1 of Tetanocera ferruginea. NCBI lineage: Eukaryota > Metazoa > Arthropoda > Insecta > Diptera > Sciomyzidae > Tetanocera > Tetanocera ferruginea. The sequence goes on from OY282641.1 coordinate 22,359,305, forward strand.
CGAATAAATCTGCGCTGACAGGCTTCAATACGCTTCGAATGAGAATAATAAAAGAGAGACTAAACTTGGCTGCCATATTCCAATATGGGTCTAACAAAAATAATGCAAAGAGATATTCTGCCGTAAGGTTTAGAGAATTCTTTGGAGCAGTGTTGAAAGAAACCAAGCGCAGAGGCTGTACTTATAATATTATCAATATGAGACCGAAAAGTAAGTCTCATAATTAAAAAATAATATAAAAGCGATTCAGAGGGTAGTAAACATATTGAAATTTAATTAAATATTTATCAGATATTCATGCTGATTGTGGAAAACGGCGGATCAGTTGCGGCAGGAAAATTACTCGAACTCGCTGTTTTAGCGATTGTAGAAACCGGCGAGTAAGTTCGTTGCGTATCGATAATGCAGTTGGCGGATTCGGAGTGAAAAATTGCTATTGTTGAAAACGCAGTCCATCCGCAGTTCATACAAATTTTTTCACTTTTCATCCGCAACAAAATCGGTGCGGATCTGTGCGGATTTGAATAATATTTCTCAAAAAAGAAATTCTATATATGATTTCAGGGTAATTTGAGGTCGCTGAACTCGAATCTGGTGTTTAAAATATTACAAAATTTTTTTAACTCGAAAATAATTTTTTTATAATTTTAAAATAAATTAATTTTTATCATATAAGTTTTCGGATTTCAAAGCAAAACAAATTTTTCAGTTGCCAACTTAATGTAGGCACTTTTTTCAGCCCGACTGTATCAAATTTGCACCACTAAAATCCTATTGCCAATGCATCATACCAGTGCATGATATGGGCACATAGAATTTAAAAATTGACTTTTTGAATGTATCATATCTATGTTTATCTATTTATCGCCAACTTATGTATTTAATTTTTGACTTAGTTTAACTGCTTAACTGTTAAAAAACTGGCACTTTCAAAATTTTTTTAACGCGTTAAAATAATGGATGTTCATAAGAAGTAAGTTTAAGCTCTTAAATTAAAATTAACCAAACTAAACGTATTTATATAAACAGCAATCGAACAACAGCCCGTGTCCAGTACCAGGCAAAGGTCGAAAAAATGAAAAAATTGGCATCGGAATCTTCACCAGGAGAGGCAGAAATAAGGCTCAAATGACTTGGTGTCGGTCCAGATGTCTCAGGAGCAACGTAAATACCATAATAAATGCAAAAACCATCTCCACCAACAAAAAAGAGCTACTGCGAGGCGTCCTGAGGGGCAGCAACGCTGTGCTGCGGAAAGGACCACTCGCCTAGAGCTCCATGTTGTCAGGACAATGTATAAGTGATTTTTCAAAATTAATTTATGGTATAATTACATTTAAATTGTCTTTTTATTTATATTTTTCACTTTTGTTATAAATATTTTACACTTATGCAAATTCACTCGTTACTTAATTTTGTTTTGACAGCTGAACAGCTGTTTTTCGGAGATCAGAGTGCGGATCGGTATTGCAGTTCACTCGCACGGTTTCAACAATGGGATTCTTTGTTAAAGTGAGGGGAGTGCGGATCAGATGAACTCCCGCCGCAACCAATCCGCCGTTTTCCACAATCAGCATGATTATTGTAGAGCACATGATCTTAATACATACGATATTTTATGGATTTTAAAAATTATTCAAGATAATTGGTTTTAAATATTCAACCATAATTTTCTCTAAATTATTGTTTGAGAAGCTTGAAGTTTCTCTTCAAAAATCATTATGTAAGCGGAAAAGCTTCTTTGGAGAAAATTTATATATAAAGATATTTTCATTTGTGACGTTTCATGTTCATACACATCTTCACATTTGAGATTTAAAGTATTATTTACTTTTGAAATGATATTAAAATATGGATATCTTTTCAAAGTGGCTTGAAATTTCCTTTTTTAATTCATTGAAAAGTTATGAATGGCTCAAACATATGGAATGTGAATAGTTATCACTGATATTATTGAATTCTTTACAACATATATTAATTGGCTCATTATTTGGAGTATATAGCTGATACTCAAATTGTGTGTGTGTCTTGTACGTCTTGAGGGTTCGTTTAATTTTATCTTATTTGATATATATTCACTGTCTATAGCTTTGTTGAGAATATCACATGTGAAACATGAGGTGAGTAATGTTCTTCTGGTTGATAGGGGTATTAAATTAAGCAAGCAAGGGCATTACATTCCCGGGAGTTGTAGGTGTTTCTTAGAGCAAAAAGCAGGAATTGCTTTTGAATATATTCCAGTCTCTCGCCATGTGAATCAAAACCAGGATTCAAAATAAGTAATGCATCCATATTCTATAAGTAGGCGTACTAAAGTACAATATAGCGTTTCGGTAACCCATACATTTTTAAAAGCTTTGCGCGTCGTTTTGTGAAACCGAGTTGTTTACTGACTCTTCATAGGTTTTAATCCTAATGCAGATTAAATCGCAATTTATTATCTAACACGACTTCACGATCAGCAAAATGATTGACATTTTGAAGTTCTTTACCATTGAGTGAGTGATTACTATATGTGATGAGATTTTTTTCGGGAGAAAGTAATTCTATAGCATTGGTTAACGTTTATAAATAGTTTATTTTGAGTGCACCACTGCTCTGAAACAAGTAGTTTAAATTGTAAAAACCTAACATCAAGTTCAGAATGGATTACAAGTTACATTTTTAAGTCGTCAGCATACTTGAAATGTCCGCACATCCAGTACACTTGAAGCGTGCCTTCCATCGATCACAACATGATCAATTTGGTTTCGCGTTTTTTGATCCGGGGACAGCCAGGTTGCCTTTTGGATATCGAGGTGTTGAAATCTGGTGCTAATTACTATCATATTTTGCGCCGTGGCAAAGTCGTTCAGTCTGAGACCGTTGTTCGAAGTGGTCTCGTGGAGACTGAACTGACTGACAGTGGAGCCAAAAATACCTTATATTCAGACCTTTGCATTAAATTAGCCGAGAACTATTTTCACGTCATGTGCCGCGCAGCGATCACATGACACGTGCTCTAGGCTCGCGTAGAAGGTGTTCTTGGAAACATCGTCCTTTTCCTCCGTCGGGGCATGTGCGCAAATTAGACTTATGTGCAAAAATTTCACCTTGATGCGGAATGTCGCCAGCCTTTCGTTCACAGGTATGAACCGGGAAACATTCTCCGCATGGCAGGTGTAGTAGATATCGCAGTCTACTCTTTTAGAACAGCCTTATCCTTTCCATCGCGTTATTTTTTCGAGAGCTTCCGCCAATTGGACAGAGGCACCTTTCCTATAAAGCGTCCGGACATTCCAGGTGCATATTAGTAAATCATTGTCCGTTTTTTGTTTGCGGTGTTCGTCAGCGTATTTAGGGTTCACATCCGAGGCTGTTTTGTTTTTCATTGAATAAGTAATGTGGTTTTGACCCAAACCCTACGCACATTCCATTTTCAAGGTCTTGTAGAGACCCCTCAAGTTTATAGTCCAGAGCCGCTCAAATTAGCCGACAACTAAACGGATGTTAGTTTGCCGTTTCCAGGAGACACCACTTGGAGGTTTTGAGTCGACTTGAGACGATTTCGACATGTATAATGCTGGCCTCACCAAGTTGTGGCAATCAGACACGTTGTCATGTAAAGATCGCCCCCTTGTCTCTCTTGTGCATAGCTCTTCTCTTCTCTTCAAAATCTCGATATTGCTTTTAGGCATGGTAGAATGAACAAGAAAGCAGCGATGCTATCAATGCACTCTCTTTGAGAGTCAGAAATGTCAAAATCAATACAAATTATTTGACGTCTTGTTTTGTAGCTCTATTTCGTTCGGTGTTTTTTGACAATTATGACTTTCGGCTCTCAGCACTGCAGTTACGTTCTTTGTCATGATATAATAACACCAAGGTAGTATTGACGTTTCTGTTGGAAACAGACTTCTGTCAAAAAATATAACAAGAAAGAGAGCGCTCACAATCCATCATTGCATATAATTAATTTGCACTGGTTACATTCAGCGTACTCAACAGTTGGCAACTGTTAAGTCAAAGCTTGATGCACATAAATATGAAGTTGCGCATTAAAATGCATTTTAAAATTTTTTATTTGTCGGTAAAATTTCCATTGGTATATGATACAAAGCTTGACTTTTCATACACTTGACAACTTTTCTGAAACTTCAATACCGATAACAGCGCTCCCCGATGTGTTGCTGTCACAAAAGTTGACACAGCTGAATGCAGTAGCGTATCAAGGGGGGGCGGGTGGTCGGTCCGCCCCGGGTGCACGCCAAAATGGGGTGCAAAATTTGGCAAAATAACTTTTTACCACATAATTTTTGATTTTTTTAATAAAAAGAACACACCTCAATGACTTCGGTTTTATATTTGAATATCAAGAGGGTACAAAAGTGAATGAAAATATTTTTTACCATCACCAGGACTTCGTTTTTATTGAAACGAACTATAACTTTATTTTAAATTTTGTTCAATATTAACGCTCACACTAAAACCCAAGTCAATTCCATATGAAATTTTTCATTGGTAAGGGATGCAATTTCCAAACAAATTATATTAAAATTTTCCATGATATTAAGATGGAGTACAAAAGGAAAAATGTAAAAAATTTTTTTTTATATTCCATTAAGTTTTATAAAAAAAGCACTTGTTTAAAATTGCTAGCAAAGAAGACATTTCTAAAACCATTAAATTTCGAAAACCAGCATGATTTTCAGAGTATGATGAATGGGGACGTCAGTTGTTTTGTAAGCAATACATTTCTCCAGAACTTTTCAGAAAAACATGTTCATGACATAAAGTCGAAAATAAAAATTTACTTTATGATTTTGTGATAACTAAGTTCGGAGACTATATATCATGAAACAAATCTCATTAACCGCTTTTAACCTGCTAGAACATAATTTTCAATAGTAATATGTTTTGGGTATACTATTACATAAGGCTTTCGCACGATGAAACTAGTGCACACGTTATTACTTGTAAAATTCAAAGAATTAAAAAAAAATTTTTAAATTTTAATCAGATGACCTTTGAAAGATATGTACAAATCTTCATGTAAATTCTTAAATTCATTCGATAGTTTTTGGCTTAACCATGAGCAGCGAAGTAGAAGTGCGTGAACTAAATGGTAATTTATTTAACGAAAATCCAAATTGGACTTTGAAAGCTATTGCCAGAAAAGCCAAAGTTTCACGAAATACCGTTTCTCGTGTTATTAAAAACTATAAGGAATATTTAAATATTACTCGAAAGCAAGGAAGTGGCAAAAAAAGGGTTTGAAAACCCAAATGCTGCCAAAAAGGTGATTTCTCTTTTTAAAAAAAATCCCAATATTTCGGGTAGAAAAGTTGCTGAAAAAGTGCAATGCTCTGAGGCTTTTTTCAGAAAAGTGAAAAAAGAGGAAGGACTTAAGCCATTAAAAGTACAGAAAGTTCCAGACAGGAGTTCTAAAAAGAATGTTGAGGCAAAAAAGCGAGCCAAAATACTTCACCGAGATTTCTTAAAAAAATTCGATCGCTGCAGATGGACGATGAAACATATGTACTTAGTGACTTTTCAGCTTGCAGGTGTCGATTATTATGTTGCCAATCAAAGAGGAAATGTCCAGCAAGAATTTAAGACCCAAAAAAATCAAAATTCCCGAAGAAGTTCTTGGTATGGCAGGTCATTTATAGCTGTTGAAGACGAAGCAGTTCATTTGTTTCAACTGGGACCATTTACCATTCATAAGGCAGCATGACGTCTCTTCCTGTTTTTGGCCTGATTTGGCTTCATGCCATTACAGCAAATCTGCTATTGAATGGTATGAAAAGAAAAATATTACATTTGTACCCAGGTATGCAAATCCACCAAACTGCCCGGAGCTCAAACCCATCGGGAGATATTGGGCTCTGGCAAAAAGGATAATGAAGAACATTACACAGCTTGCTGAAAATATCAAAATATTTTCAAGTTAATGGTCAGTGGCAAGTAAGCAAGTCCTGAAGACACCATTAAAAGTTTAATGGGATGTGTTCCAGAAAAAGTCAATTATTTCATGAATAATTATTCATATTAATTATAATTAATAATGTTTCATATATTTGTTAATAAAATAATCATGAATAGAATTGTTGTTAATAAAACGTTTATTTCTTTTTTTAACATCAATTTGTTTATAAGTTATTTAAGTTTATGTGTGCAATAATTTCATCGTACGCAAGCCTTAAAACTACTAGTTTAAAAATCAGTAATAAACTTTTTACTTACTTACAAAAGTTTTCTATATTAAACTAACTGAAGTTTTTATAACTTCAATTCTTCAATTATTTAAAACAGATATTGTGTGGTTTACTGATAGTAAATTTTTCTCTCACAACTTATAAGCCCGGTAGACAAAAATATTGGAACAATTCAGAAAAAAATTCTTTAAGTTTCTGAAAATTTTAGATTCTTACTTCTTTTATCAAATATTCATGGATAGAATATTTTTGTTTATTTTTTTAATCTATTCTAAAACGTGTTATTTTTGTAGAGGTTGATTCGAAAATATGTAGTAAGATTCATCGACTTATTTTATAAAAAAAAAAAATCTTCTAAAGGGGTGCACAATTTAGTTTCCGCCCCGGGTGCCACCAACCCTAGCTACGCCACTGGCTGAATGTGACCAAAGCTATAACAACGAACAGCTGTTTTTGACAAGAATTCGTTTACTTGTAGCTGAGAGAATCAAAACTTGTCAATACTACCTGGTAAAATTATTATATCATGGTTCTTTGTTATACTTTGTCTCTAGGCATTTTTTCAGATAGTACTGAATAAAAAAAATTTTAAAAAAGGTAAAGTTTAAAAACACATTATTTTTAAATTTAACACCAAAATGTAATCTTAAATTCAGACTCAACAGAATATTCACAGAAAAACAATTAATTTTTGGAAAGCTCTTCTAACTTGACTTAATCGAAAAATAATGATAAAACTCTTAAATAAATAATTGACAACTTGTAAGGCAACGCAAATACAATAAAAATTACTGCTAGCATAATTTTTTTATAAACACACATATGCTCTTAAATTTTCCAACACACACATGTAGGCAGACTGCCAGACAGGCAGTCAGGTACATCAAATATAAACCAAGCCATACACTCGCATACAAATACAGTCACATTAACAAACTGACTTTATCATAAATTTGCAATGAGTTTCGTCAACGTTAACATGGCCATGAAGTTTCTTCGGTACTTAGATTGTTTGACTAACGATATAAGAGAAAATTTACAGTGCATTTATATTGAAGCAGAACACACAAACAAAAACAAGAAAAAGAAAAAAAAAAAACAAAATAAATAAAGACTTTTACTTTAATTTCCCAATGGAGCGCATAAAAAGGAATTTTGCTGCAACTTAGATGGCAGAAGATGGCGTTGGAGGCCTTAAACTGATGCTTGACTGGCGGCAATTAATGGACAGTCGTTACAAAGAGGTAAAAATAAACATATAGGCACGCACAATTTGTGATACTAACGTATGTATGCATAATAAATAAAAGCACACACACACTTGCTAACAGCACATAGTCAGGCAAACAAGGAAAAACAAAACAACCAGCAACGCCGTCAGGCTTAATTTCTTGGCTAAGAGTTGTTTATGTTATTAACACCTAACAGACACAGGCGTACTTTGTCTATATGTGTGCTTTTGCGTGTGTATGTGTGTGTGTTTGTCACTTTTAAGACAACATAAACATATATGCTTAGATGTGTGCGTGTCTTAATGTTTGACCTGCTGTCTCTGCTTAACTCCTTGGAGACATTTACATAATCCAACTTATAGATGCATCTAAAATGTTGATATTTTATATAAGCTACCGCAATATTTTCTTAAAAACTTCTTAAATATACTGTAAGCACTTTTCTGCGGTTAACTGCGGTGTATAAACTGGCGCAAGCAGGTGTGTGTGTGTGTTTCTGTGTATATTCGTTTTAAGGTGTATACATGCATGCATTTTTAATGTTCACCTCTTGTATGTGACTATGAGAGGGTTATATTTTCTGTGTACGTACGTGCCTGCGTTTGTATTTGTGTGTGTGTGTGTGTTTGCAAAAGAGTTTGTGTTGCATCCCTGGAGATTATATTAACGCCGCAAAGTTTAATGAGTATTTTAATATTTAATTGAAGTCATATGTTACATGAAAATTAAAGGATGCTCTACTTTATAACAGCAGAAAACTCCTTTGAGAACTTTGTAAATTTCGTGTCGTTGTTGGTAGCAACAAACATTACTCAAACAACATGTTAAAATTGTTAAATAAAATTAAGCACTTCTTTATTCATCTGAAGCATTATAACTAAATATAAATGAACTGAATAAGAATTTGTCAAGAAATTCTAAAGCGAAATAAGGAAATTTTTCAACAGTCACCTTTGATGGGCGTCATTTTTCAAAGAAAGCTTTCAATTTTGACTTGACTTTTTTGAAAAAGGACGATAATGCAAAGTTAAAAAATGAATAAGCTAATTATAACTTGATTGTTATAATCAGAAAAGCAATTTTTGACGTATGCGCAACACAAATGGAGTTCACTTTTTTTGCACATAGATTGTGTTTGTGATGATTTGCATAGCATGCATTTAATTTTTTTCACCTACTTTACTTAGCCTAACCGGAAAGTTATAATGATCATATCTATCTGCAATATGCTTCAATTGAATGTTAAGTTGTTTGATCAATTTTAGATATACTTGCTGGGGTGGTATTCCCACTGTACGTTTTTCTTTGTATGCAATCAGATATGCAGCAATTTCTTCTCTTAAGTCGGGTAATTTCAATTATGTTTTTGCGTCAAATAATTCCCGGTCATAACTCGAAGCACTGAATTTTTCCGCAAGAATACGGCGATATAAAATGTATGCATTTATCGTAGCCATATCGATAAAATAATAAAGAGCATATAATAAAGAGCATCATTGGATTTCGAGTCTTCACTAAAATATGGCAGCGACCCATAAGTAAATCCATTAGGTCATCTCCAGCCATATGGCACTTCGACAAATTTCTTCTCTTTCCGATCATAATGCAATAACTTTAAAAGCATTTTTTTTTTAACTGAAAACACACAACTACAAAAATCAACGAACACTCGTTTTAACTGTTTATTAAAAATGAACGTTTGAAGAGAACGTTCGTTCAGAAAAAAACTTTTGTATGCAGCGCTCGACTATCAGCATCAGCATCAGTATTGTCAAGTGGTTTTTTTTTTTGTTGTGCATGCGTCATCGGTTCGGTTCGCGTTGTTGTTGTTCTACGTGTTTTTGTTTTTGCGTTATCGTGGAGAAATGAAATAATGAGAAATAAGAAAGAAAAGTAAAGAAATCAGTCTGGAAGAAACATTTAGATAATATAGTGCCGGTCGTGAGCAAAATTACTGAACTTTTAATTCAAACGCTCATTTTGAATAAATGATTACAAACGAACGTTCGCTGCTTTTTTTATTGTGTGAAAAAATCGAAATAAATCAATTGGACTTTTATTGCCTTTAAGTGCTCGCTTATTTTCATTAAATTTTTCATTTAAGCATCTTTCTAAAGCTTTCAGCAGTTCAAAAGTAAATAAATTAAAGGAGTATTTTTGTAGATTTAGTTAAAAAAACTATAGTAGTGTTAGTCTGTCAACTTATGTGAAAACGTGAAATTATGAAATTGTTAAATATTAGTATTTTCGTTTGGAATTATCATATTCATTGCATGGCTGTTACAGTCCGTTTCAAAAGAGAAGAACATTTTTTAATTTAATTTTTCGATACGCAGTGAGAAATTATTTTTAAAGCTAGAAAATTTTTTAGAGCGTAATTTCCTGCTCTTCTTGTACTGTTCGCTGAACTTTATGTTTTTTTTTTGAGTTTTTTACTTTTTTTCTATATATTTAAATGCGCAAACATTCAGAACAAATGATAGCACAAGTACGGTGTTGCACCGACGGCCTGCAGCAACCTGCATCTTAAGAGAGAAGTCAAGTACAACTAACATAAAAAATAAATTTTTTTTTCTTGAGGAAAAATTGAGAAGTGAAATTTCGGCTACTAAATTATTTTTTAACGTCCCCTGTTTTTTCAATTTTGATTGGTTGATTTCAAAAAATAAAATTCAGTAAATTCAGCAGCGCAGTTGCGATGAACAACAAAATTCAGGAATATACATTAATTTTTTTATTGTTTTTCTGCTCAGAGAATATTCAATTTTCTTTTTAATGTCGACCAATCAGAATGAAGAACGCTCTCAAAATTATTTTCTTATTCTCAAACATGCGCGAAAATGTTCTTCTCTTTTGAAACGGGCTATATTATTATATTACTACAAAATTTTATCTTTTCTTAGAGATTAGCACTCACTTCAAATTAATTTTTTTTTTAAATATATGTCATACTTGCACATATAAAATAAAGAAAAATTGAAGAGGTAATTTTTGTTGTTTGTTTTTTTAATCACTCTGGAATTTGGTGAAATTTTGAACATTTTGGTTAAAAATCGAGGAATGCTGATACCGTTAGTAGCGGCTCCATGAAAACTAAAATGTAAATGAGAGAAAAAGCTCAAAAATTAAAACTATAAAATGCACTTTTTGTAAAGATAAGCAGCTATTTTCAGCAAATTTTCTTCACATAAAATTATTTATAAACAAAAAACTAATTGGCCATTTCAGCCCTTGAAAGGACTTTGACCGAGCTTCTTAGGATCGATTGTGTTGTGTGTGTTATTAAATTTTTGCACACAATTGACCGAGAACTGGACCTTCATGTTTTATGCCGATTCCGAACGGCTCATGTTCTCAAGAAGCTTTACATGGCATTATTTACTCTCTGAGGTTTGCCATTGTCTGCAGAGAGGTGGTGACCGATCAGAAAAATTTTTTTTATTGAAAAAACTTTTCGCCACGGCTGGGGATCGAACCCGGGCTCCGAGCATGCTAAGCCACACACTTAACCTGCATGCCACGGTCACCACTAAAATTATTTATACTTGAAAAAATAACATATTAAAAACATTTCAGAAATAAATTACAAAAATTACGTTATGAAATATAATGTCTTTTTTTATATCACTGCCAAAGTTGGTGTTATTTTCGTTATATTATTTGTCAGGTACCGGTATAACAATCACGGTACATAAAAAATAACAAAAAATATGGTGTCGTGTGTCTACAAAAATGCAAATTTTTAAGAAATATTTTGGATTATACTTTACTCGTTACACTATATGGGCCTCATATGAAGTAGTTATAGGTTTACTCCGACATATGCTAGTGCAAAACTACTTCCCGATTCACAAACTTTTCAGATGGCTAAAAAGTTGTTATATTTGGCTCCGACAGTAGCGATAATAGAAGTAATTTTCTTTTTCTGTAGAAATTGCGTGAAAAAATGGTACTGGCTGAAATCGTAACTGGAACATCTTGCCGATTATAAAAATTCATATCATTCGGGAGCTTATTCTTAATCACATCTTTTTTCTGCTGGTTGTTTTAATGCTAGTTATAAAAAGTTGTTGGTGTCCATAGCAGCGTGTGTAAAGTGTGTAGCGTGCGAACTATATTTCAATCATAGAAATTATTCACATTTAGTTAAATATCATTTTCAGAAAATACTCATAAGAGATAAGTCTAAATAAGTCATTATGTTCTGCTTTTTTTATTTTTAATTTACCCTCATAAAGATACTTTTTTACTAACAAGAGCTCTAATTTGCTCCACTCTTCAAACGGAAAGTATAATTTTAATCGTTTGCTAGGATCAAAAGTTTGAAAACACTTTTTTGGGGGACACAGACGAAAAAATTTGCGGCCATTCTAATGCACTTCAATGTTGCTGAAAAGTGCTGTCTGTCTGCTTTTAAAACAACAACAACAACAACAACAACAATAACTAAAGTGAAAAACAGCCATAAGAAAAAACAAAACAAACATTTTGTACTGCATAATTATCACGTTCTGATGACAGTAACCACTTTGCTGTGACTTTTTGCGGCTACCAGCTGCCACCACTCTACACTCCTCGCATAATATTTAAGCCCAAATTTGTTTCAAGCCAGCCGTATTTCGCTTGAAAAGTATTTGTTTTTTTTTTTTTTGTTATGTTTTTTTTTTTTTTGGTATTGAGTTAAGTTAAATTTTATTTCCTTTTTCGCTAGACACAATTATTCATCATGCGCAAATTTTTGTACAGCAACCCCCGCCCTTTCCACACCCACTCAGCTGCGCCCACTTAAGCTACTCCACAGCGTTGATAGTCAAACGAATGAAACAAATTCGACACAAGCAACCAGCTAAAATATACAACAACACAAGCGCAAAAGCAAAAAAAAAAAACAAGGACTGCCCAAAAGCGGAAATGCGACCATACAACCGGATATGAAAATATATCCAACAAACGAATGTATTGGAAAAAAAATGCAAAAAAGCAAAAAAAATAATATAAAAAATTGCCAAAAAATGTAACGAAATCCTTTCGTTTGTCGGCTCGGCTGCTGGTCGGCAAGGTTTTTTGCGTAGCACACAGAGCAGCGGATGTGTGTGTGGACAGCGCGTTACGAAGTGTGATCGTTGTTATGGAGTAGCTGGTATTGTATATGTGTGTGTGTGTGTGTGTGTGTGTGTGTTTGTGTGTTGAGTAGAGTTGAGCGGCAGTCTAGGTTGTCGAATAGATTGTCGGATCGTTGCTAGCCAGACCGGAAGCAAGTGAAATTATTTTTAAACGGATTGATGTGGGATTTTATTTCGCTCGATGTTGTTGCTATTTGTTTCATTTTTTTTTTTTATTTTTATTTATTTTTATTCTTATTACTTTTTAGTGATTTTTATGTTGTTGAGTGTAATTTTTTTTTTTAATGTTTTTATTTAAGCAACTCACTGAACTGAAATTTTTATGCTGCAGCCGCGCGCGACTCAACACAATGTAGCAAAATAAATACTTTTGTTAGCGCCAGCTACAGCGACAGCAACGCTCCACACCTCATCTCAATCACTACCGACACGCACTACAGCATTGGTTATGGTTTTTTATATTTTTTTTCTTTATTTTATATACATACATAGTATATATATAAATTTTAATGCTTTGCGCTGTATAAATGTAGCGAAGTGGGTAGCGCGACCTGCTGTCCGTAAAAACCAACCATTTATTAACTTTTTCCCATTTGCAGTGCTGCACATTCATTTTTTTTTTTGTGCATTTTTTGTGTTGTTGCTTTTCTTTTTCTTCTGCTTCTTTTAATTCACATGCTGTTTGTAGTCACGTTGTGACTGTAAAGTATGCGACGACGACAAGGACAATGATGATGACTGCGATTACGATTGAGTACCGTGAGGGCCGTTGTTGCCCTATTTGGGAAAATATTAAGTGTTCTTAAATGTGCACTGAACGAAAAAATGTTGCTGACTTCATGACTTTGCAAAGAAATCAAGGAGAGTGTTAAAACATTATGGCAGGAGTACTAAAGTCTAGCGGTAAAGAGATAAAATCGTTAGATTTTTCAAGTTCAAGAAATTAATTTGCTTTCTTTTATTTTGCTAGATGCATTTTGGATTACTTTTCCTAATAATTTTTTCAATATTTTTGTATTTTAAATTACATTTTTTGCATCAGTTATAAAGAATACTTAAGTCAATTCAAATTACTTGAAAATTTCTGGAACTTGGTTAGCTGACTAAAAACGAAAAGCTATGAATACAAAATTAAAAAAATGTTTATTCTTTTCATACAATCATACAAAATTTAAAAATTTTTTATTCACTCAGATTTTAAGCATTTTTTTTAATGAAAATGCTAGCTAGCAAGATATAAATGGGTATTTCCGCAAAAAAGTCTACCGTGACCAAAAAATTAAGAGCAAACAAATATCAATTAACGGTAAAATTTTTATTTGCTTTTAATCATATTCTGAGGTAACGTCACGCTAGACAAAAAAGCATTTAGTTCTATTTTTTCAACGCTGACGTTCAACAGTGCGTGAAATTTTGCATTTTAATAAAGTTAAGTAAATTTTATAAAAAAATCGTGAAGAAGAAAAACCGTTAATTTTATATTAAATTTGAAAAGTGAGTAACATCACGCCACATTGCTCGAAATTTGCCTGATTTCGTTACTGAACTTGGTTACAGGTATGTTAGTGGAATTTTTGTTCCAACTTCTCATGGTTGACGGGATAGGAGTTAAAAAAATATAATATACTAGCGGATGTTACCCGTTGTTACTTGGGGTTGTGCCTTGGGCACAGAAAAAGTACGATTTTTAAAACTACTCTCATTTTAACATTTTTTAAATTATCAATTAAATTTATAAGGTTTTTAAATTATCATTTTTTGGGGTTTTTCCCCTTCCCTCCGTCAAAAGTGTGTAGTCTAATTTCCGTAAAACAGTACCTGGCGGTCATATTTAAAAAAAAAAAACATTACATCTTCAACGTCTGTATCTGACATTTGGGTTCTGAGGACAATGGTCACGCAGTTTGAAGAAGTCATTTCGAGAACATTATCTCAAAAACAAAATTCCAATTTTAAAAAATCCTTTTGGGATCGATTCGATTTTTGGTTTGCCTTGGTTCAATTTTGGTTTTGGCCTATACTGTTCGGTTGATTTTTGTTCATATTTATATAGCTTTTGCTCGTATTCGTTAAACTTCTTTTTATTCATTAGTCTTTGGTTCTTCACTTTGTTTGCCTTGATTCTTTGTATTTTGTCGAAAGAACTTTTAGAATCATAGGATCTATTTTAGTAACAGATGCAAATGTTTACCAAGTTTCATCAAAATCGATTCATCCGTTTTGACGTGAATGTGCCAGACATTAGTTGATTGAATAAAGCCCCCTCCTACAGAAGTTTTTAAAATTTAAGTAGCCTCAATTCCTGTGCAGGGTCAAGTTATTTCACGTATCAAATTTAAGTAAAATCGGTCAAGTCATTTGAGAGTTATTGAGTCTTAAACATGCACTACTTAAAGCGCCCTCTTGCGGAAATCTTTGGAGTTTGTATAGCCTTTGTTATATATTGGGCGCAGTTGAACCTTCATATCAAATTTCATTGAAATAGGTTCAGGTATTTAGGAGTTATTATAGAGTGCCACGCCCACATATTTCCGCTCACTTTTTTACACCCCCTCTGAGCTTCCTCTCTATCAAACGAACTCGCTGTCCAAATTTCAGCTCAATCGGATATACGGTGCGCGAGCCTATACGGAACAGACAGACAGACAGACAGACAAACAGACAAAAATTTGATTTTTTATATTAGCTAGATAAAAGCTAAAATTGATGTTTTATTTACGTCAAATATTTTTTTAAGCAAATTTTAACTTAAAATGTTTGGATGGAAATTTAAGTAACGTAACGCCAGATGACTTAGCCTAAAAAAAAAAACTGAGAAAAGATTTTTTAATTTGATAATCAGCAAAATAAACTCATATAATTTTAAATTCTTCCAAATAAAGTTTTGTATAAAAAGTCTTGCCTAATTCGCAGTGTTTTTCAAATTTTCTAATCTAAGTCGAAAACCACTTCTGTTTTTTGTAACGTCACGCTAGCGTATATTTTTGCTTATATCTTTTAATTCTTACAGTTGGACTTCTTCATTCTTTTTTTTTAATTTTTTCGTACAAAACGTACATAACGCCAGTTTGGAAATGCCCATATATAAAAATTTGGAAAATGGCAAATGAGAAAAGTTTTGAAATTCGAATACTTAAAGACGCAAATTTGAAAAAGTTAAGTATTTTTTAATCAGTTTTAAAAATTCCATAATTCGGAAATTGGGCTATAAATATAACCGAAACTTTGGATACAATTTGGAATCTTATAGCAGAATCATATACATATAATGTCAAAACCCATTCAAAATCAAAAATAACATTTAAGTGGCCGTCTGCTTCATGTGAAATATCCACACATTACTCTTCGGATCCCACAAGATCCCACTGGTATACCACTGAGAAAGAGAGAAAAAGAGAGAGAAGGAAAAAAAGTTGGAAAAGCGCCAACAGTTCCAAAAGACTCAGATGATTCAAAAGGCAAAAAGCAATCTGTTTAAATTCCAAATTCCAGTATAAACTTTTAAAACAAATCAGCAAACAGACTTACTCACCACAATCCTCTCCAAAGCCACTTAATCTTCATAGGGTCTTTGGGTCAAATTTGACCCATTTTCGAAAAACAGTTGATTTTTTCTGAAAATTAGTGGTTTTTACTTTTGATATTTTATGACTTTTATGTAATTTTAATTATCAATAGCTACATTAGGCTGTTATATGCATATATTTGCGAGCAACTTATTTATATCTTTTTTTACATTTAAGTTCTTCGGCTCAAATTTGACCTCGAGTGAAAAACTTGTGTTTCTGATATGCTAATCCGCACAATTTGCGACTTAATTCTACATATATATCTGTCTCTTTTCCTCGCCATACTTGCTAAACAAAAAATATTTATACAACCCGGGAATCCCCGGGCTATTTGCTTATAGGTAAACTGAAAAGAGTACCCAACCAGCAAAATGAGTAGAAATTTGCGTTTGAGTTCCCTTTAAAGCTGTTTTAAGCGGCAAAATAAGTTCCATGGCACTTCGAAGCTGCTCTATGGTCCGTTGTAGAACTTGGCACGCCTAAAGCTGCTTAAAGGTACGTTGTGGAACTTGCCACACCTAAAGCTGCTTTATGGTGTCAATTTCAGGCAATAGACTTTATAATTCCAAAAGGAAAAAGTTATACTTCTATGCAGGTTTAAGATAATTAAGTTCAAAAGAAGTTCTGAAGTGCCACTTGTACATCTTCTTTACATTTATTTTGAACTTAAAGCTGCTTAATGGTTCGATTGAACCTAATGTTGGACCTTAACGCTGCTTATGGGTACCTACGACAGAACTAACTGTATAAATGAAAAAATCTTCGTTTCGATATAAAGCTACATGGCAGAATGGCTAAGGCGTCGGACTTCAAATCGGCGAGACACGGGATCGAACCCTGGCAAAGGCAACATTTTAATAAAAAAGTTTTTTCACTGCGAATCAGATGGTACAAGTTGAGAACAAAAGCGGTAATGGTAGAAAAAGAAGAAAATAAAAAAATAAAAAAAAATAAAAAAATTAAAATCAGAAATAAAACAGGAAAATATTTTTTTTTAAAAAAAAGTTTTCGAAGTTCGATTAGAAGGCTGCTTAGCAGTCTATGCAACGTTCTTGTTGATACCTCAAAGTACGAAAAATTACTTAAATTTTGGGCTGCTTACACTGCAAAGCAGCTTAGAGAATTCGCTGTATAAGCCAAATTTAGACCGTTTCTTGCTGGTTGGGTAATCATACAACGTACATATGTGGATCTTGTTTGCTTACTGCAACATTCCCTGCAAGACAAGCCTAACCAAAACTTCAACACAATTATACATTTGTGATGAAAACTAACACAAACGAACCTACCTGACATTTATTTGTTTTTCCTTGATGAATGTTAGAAAGTGAAGATGCAGCAAACTTGAAGAATTACGTAAAGTTACAAATGCGAGACAGAGAACACTGATAGACGCGTCTATCAAGTGCGCCATTTTCTCTTGAGTTTCCAAAAATCCTGATAGGTAAAAAAACACGAAATCCAATTGATAATAATTCGCAGTGATTTTAAAGTAAGTTCTCAATAATCTTATTTATTTTAATTATTAACTTATAATTTTGGAAAAAAATAAGTATACAATAAATAGAGAGTTCCGTGTGTCGCATGATTGGATAAATTAAGAAGGATTCCAAAGAAAGCACATTATCATTAATTGTTTAGAGGCTATTGACGATGAAGAAAATGTATACATGAGAGTTTCAGTCATATTTTTCACATTGCCCTTAAAGAACTGATAGAAACTTTGTCATTTAACCAGTACTTGTCTTGCAGGGTTGTTATCAGTCGTAAAATATACGCGGAACAAATAAGAAGTGTCAAAACTTAGAAATTATATGTCTGCGGTTGCTTGTAGGAAAATGAATGACAGCGAAATAGAAATCATGCTGAATGCATATCGGACGAGGAAGAAATTTGTTCAGAAATCGAAGATCATCTAGAATATGTGGAGCCATCTGATAGTGCAAGTGAGAATGACCCTCTCCTCAGGTACTGACATCAAAAAATGGCGAAATAAAATATTTCAAAGAATCTTTTGAAAACAGACATGACAGAGTCCGATCGGAGAATATTATCCCAGGATTGACTCGTAATAAACAAATAGTAATATACAAATAGTGAATGTAAATGTAATTGGACCGAAGTTGACGACACCGAAATGTTTGCATTTATTGGTTCTCTTTTGTTAGCTGGATTTTTTGTTAGCTTTTGTAACAAATGATGAAAGTACGGAAAGTTTGTGGGACTCTGAGAAAGGTAGACCTATTTTTAGAGCAATCATGCCATTGAAAAGATTCAAAAATATTTCGAGAGTAATTCGATTCGACAATAAGGACACTCGCAGTGAGCGACGAACTTAAGGCAAGTTTATACCGATACGTGAGTTGTGGAATCAATGGGTTGACATATTGTCCAAACTTTATATTCCATCTCAAGATGTAACAGTCGATGAGCAACTGGTAGCACTCAGAGGAAGATGTCCATTCCGACAATATATTCCGTCCAAACCAGCAAAATATGACATAAAGTTTTGGGTGCTTTGTGATTCTTACACGAGCTATGCCTGGAATATCCAACCGTATACACACTCTCAAAACAGATTAGCTGTAGGTCCAAAATTTTTGGTTGGGTGTTTCGAAAAATAGTTGCTATAAACATTTTTCGGTTGTTATAAACTGAATTCGTTATTCAGAATCAAAATTTTGTAGAAACCAGAAATATTCGTTCATCCATATAAGAATATGTTTGATGTAACAGAATCGACTCATTTTTCAAGTCGTCCTTGAAAATACTGGAAATAAATGACCAAATAATTGATTCCCTCAATTGAATATTGAATTTAACAACCGAATAATTTTTTGGACAACTATGTGTTAATAAAAAATACCATCAGTATTAAAAATTTGATTCAAGTTCAACTTCATTAAATGTCAATGCAAAATATCTACAAACCTTGCTTTTATTTTTCTACCATATTGAACTGGGCTATATAAACGAAGAATTGAATAGGGGCTTTCGCATGGTCTAACATATTGGACGACAAAGTCGGATGGAAAACTAACGGAACAATTTGACAGACGAATTCAAATTTATGTTCAGTATGTGGCAAATTCAGATTTATGTTGTACCAATCAACTATCTATCATACACGCAAAGAAATTTTTCGTTTATCGAAACTGAAAAATTCACCAACTATACTTCGTTTGCGTCAATGGCGAGTACCGAATACGATGGAACCATGAGCTGTATGAGCTATATGCCGACATCGATATAGTCAAGCGTGTTAAAATTGAGCGGCTTCGCTGGCTAGGTCATGTCGAGAGAATGAACGACGAAGCTCCAGCGAAAAAGATATTGGATTCGGTACCCAGCGGTGGCCAACGCAGACGAGGAAGACCGCATCTCCGTTGGAAAGACCAGGCATTGGATAACCTGACAACGCTTGGAGTTTCCAACTGGCGCCAGCAAGCGCACGACAAAAGAGGCTGGCGAAAATTCTTAGACCAGGCCAAAACCGACCAACGGTTGTAAGCGCCATCTAAGTAAGTAAGTAATACTTCGTTTGCGAAGTGTATTTGCTGCAAACGAGTATTCAGTTGTCATCAACTTAAAAATATTCTTGCTTGAAACGAAAAAACATCAAACTTAATGAAATTTTATCATTGTTTTGGAAGTTAAAGTTTAGCCGAGCGTGCTGGCGTTCGAGTCTAGAAACTTGAGTGACCTGGGTTCAATTCTCAACAGGAACACCAAATATTTATTTTTTTTAATTAATGTTTTTTATTATTATTTTTATTATTCTTATTTTGACGGTTCCTTTTGATCAAGCAGTTAATGAAACAGAATTACAATTTCAATAATTAAATTAAAATTTTTGATACTTACACAGCCAAGAATCGAAACTACGTCTTCCGCGTGACAGTCTAGCATGCTTCCAATTGAGCTATTGTAAGATATTGTATAGAATAAATTTTTTTAGATTACAAATGTGTGTGTGTCATAAGAAATGGATATTTTTTCTACAAATTAAGTTTTCAGTTGAACAATACAAATTTTTCGGTTGCCGAAATTTAAAAACAACTAACGTTAATGGCAATCGAAATTAATTTCTTGCATCTAAATAACGCGTTTCCCGCAACTGACTATTATTATAACAACAACAACTAAAATTTTTGTTAAGACAAAGTGCAAAGGTACAAGCGAGGCGCCATTTGTGTGGCTGCGCTTGCTTAAAACATTCTTGTTTTTCGTTTATGGCAAATATTTAACATTTGTCATCAACGAAAGCGAGCTGTGTAGCAGTTGTGTGAGTGCGCATGTGATTCACAGTTGTGTGTCTGTTTGTTCACTTCACTTCACTTTGGTTGCTGTAATTTAAAAATCAGTGCCGTTTATGACAAACAAAATTAAGTTTTTGCAACTAAATAACGTGTTTCCCGCAACTAACCATTATTCTGCCAACTTTTCAAACGTTTACAAAAAATGATTTGAAACACGACAAACGAAGTTCGTTTGCAGCAAACTGGCGATCAACGTTTTTTTTTTCTGCGTGTACTACACTCCTTTCTAGATTCCTAAAAAAAAACATGTCTGTGAATGTGCTCAGCACTTAGCATCATAGTCCAGAAGTAAGCAATCGCGAAGGCAAAAACCGCTGATAATATCTGCTTTTATATTATTTACATTGACAAACCATGGCTGAAATGACAACTGTTTTGCTAAACGTCGACACTTCTTAGAAAATTTAGGTATGCATCTCACCACACCTTATATAACACAACGAAAAACTTTACCAAGAGCACCATTTTCACGAAAAATCTCAAAAAAACTACGTGGTAACACGTGGAATTACTTGTATTATTTCTATGTCATATAAATTCAAATATAACTTGTATCAACTCTAATATTATTGTATTCGCAAATTTTGCAATAAATGTTTTCAAAAAATATAGTTTTCATTTATTGTGTACATTGCTGATGTATACAATTTTCAATGAGAGTCAAATTTGACCCGAAGAACGTTAACGTTAGTATTTTTGAGGATCTTATGAAGGTTAAAAGCAACTCTAAGTCAACAATAAAACTCACCTTTTTGCACCGTGTACATTTTTGCATGTGTACATCGAGCGCTGCATAAATATTTCAACTCTCACTGTCGCACATACACACACCAAACATATACTCACCCTCTCTCTTTACCCCTCCCCCACCCACTCGCCCACACTCGTGCTAAATGCAAACATTAAAAGCCCATTACTTTTGAATGCTTTATTTATTTGACATTTTTTATTTCTCGAATGACAAGAAATTGCAAACGTACAAAAAAAAACACAACAAAAACACAACAAAAACAATATAAAAAAGTCGAAAAAAACAGTAAAACATATGCGCCGCAACGTATGCAAAGTTTTGCACATTCGATTTGTGTGTGACTTTGGCATCATTGCCAAACCAAAAGCGCCGCCTTGTGGTAAGCTGAGGTACTATTTTTTGTTGACTTTATAATTTTGATGTAGTGACTGCGCTATTCTACATTTCAGGCGGAATCTCCTGTTTTTTTTTCTTCTCTTCTACTCACTCAACTGAAAAGCTTGCATATTAATTGTAAACGCCTGAAAGTATGCATGAAAGTCAAGCACGTAAGTTGAGAGTTACAAATCATTATTTTTTTTATTTTTCTGCTACAGTTCGTTGACTTTCGCGTTAGTCGTCAGTTGTTAGTTTTTGTAATTTTTCACTTTTGAGTTGAAATGAAAATATAAAAAAAAACTATGCAGACATTATTTGATACTTTAACATATAATATTGACTTCCATTTTTTATATCACGACTGTATTGTATTTAAAACTAGCTGTTGTTACCCGGTGTTACTCGGGATTGTATTCAATTTATGTTTGGCATTATTTAATAGATTTCTGTATATTTCAAAAATAATTTGGAATGGACTTATTAAATTAAGCCAAAACAATGTTGGATTCTTTTATATTAAGAAAATTTGTGGTTTTTTATATAAAAAAAGACAAATTTAAAACAAAATAAAGTTGTACAAACCTTTAGTTTATCGATGGCATTGTAAGTTTTTTAATTTTTTAAAACAATTTTTAAAGATACCCCTTCGCTTGATATATCAGAAGTCACATTTATATGAAACACAGTTATATGAAAACGGTTGAACCTTAGAGGAAAATTTAAATTTAACTATCGTTTTAAGTTTTTGGTTTTTGGTCTAAGCCTGTTTATTTTTCGTTTTTTAACGTTGGTCTTCGTTTCAAGTTCTGGTTTTGTCGTAAGCCATCAGTATTTCTTGGTTTAGCTTCATTTATTTTCGAATTATCTTCGTTCAACTTCGGTTTTGGTCAGTACTGTTTGGTTTTTGCAAACAGGGTAACCTCTAGAAGGGTCAAATGAATAACCCATTCCTACACTTTTTTGCACCCAACATTGCATTCGAACGTAGCTAGCCACAATCTGCCTGCTTCCTTCGGAGTTCCGCTACAAAATTCGCATTGTTTTAAAAACGTAATAACTGTATCGGTGTTACCACTTATTTGATCGAATATCACCGGCTCCTATTTTTTTGAATTCCCCCAACATTTTTCCTCAGCTCAGCTACCCCTTATCTACCAGGCCATCATAAAATGTTCACCCCAATATTTCTACTGAACATACCAACCCTTTTTCTACCGCCCATGCATTAGAGGTTCTGGATAACATAATGAACTTAATTGTTTGCATGATTTATGCGTGTGTGCATTTTTCGATTCACCGAAGGCTAGTGTCGAGTCAATTCTACTGAGGAATCAAGACTCCGAACCAAGACTTGAATTTTAACTTGAAGTCAATAACCGAGTTTGCTACAATTTATAAATAATTATCAAATAATATTTAGCGTAAATTCGTTGGGTGGCGTAAATTCGTGGCAGTAACCATCAAGATCAAAATGGAAAAAGCCGCGGGTGCAGAGTATGATACATCATCTGATGAAGATGCCGTGCTTATTCTGTTGCTTATGATCTGCTTAGTCAGCCAGCACAACCGTTATCGGACATAACGGCGAAAAAAGACTTACAAGGTGACTTAATCATCTCGAACAAAGGATGATCGATGTTGAAAAAACCTCGATAATGGCATCGATGTTGACATCGAAAGTTCAAAATATATTCTCAATATTTATCGAACAAAAAATATCGATGTTGTTGAACATCGTCATCAGTACAGAAAACAATACAGAGTCATAGGATTTATTTAGTACATGATATGGATAATTCTCGACACTTATATGGAGAAAGCTGTATTCAAGAAGATCCTACATTCAAAAGGATTTCGGTTTTGATTTGACATATATAATTTTTTGTCAGAAATCATTCCTTTTTCGCTATAGCTTAACTTGGGTAACTTAACTGCCCAAACCTTGTTTGCGATTAAAGGGTCTCCAAAACTTCGAAGGCATGTTTGAGGCTTCGGAGACCTTTTCACCCAAATTTTGGGTAGATATGTCACCTTGATAAGAATTTACAGCAAAAAAATTGACTTCTTTTGACGAAAAATTTATTTTTTCAAATCAAAACTACTGGTGGACGTCAATTTTATTTCAAAATACTTTTAACTAGCTTTAAAACTTTCCCGAATATAGATTCCACAATGAGTGTCGAAAAAATGTTCTCTTGCCTGAACAAAAGAAGCTAGCTTAATGATCATATAAAGAAAAACATTTTGTAAAATCACAATATTTCAAACCGTCATAAGACCTTCTTTCAAATTAACCAACGGATTTTTGAGAAAATTTAAAAATTTAGTGCGTACTACTACTGCTACTACTACTTTACGTTCATAAAAAATGACATCGATGAAACGATGTTAGAGATATTGCAATATCGATGACCATCGAAAATCGAACACCCATATCTCGAGCGCAATTTTTTTATACACAACATGTCTTGAACCAGAGTCAAGGCATTTGGAATCCCCTTGAAGACTGTAAATAATCTCATAAAATTGTCTATAAATTGTAAATGTTGAAGGTCTTGGACGAAAGTACCGTGTATCAACAAGGATAACGGTCAATTAGGCCGTTTTACTGCTCAGCTCTATATGTTGCAATAGCTTTAAATGTTTTGAATCACTGATTCCGAATGCGAGGACAATTTTTGTGTATGAAGGCCATTTCAAGGTCAAAATGTATGGCTTTATATGGGTAATATATGGGTTTTGTGGTCTCTGTTTCTGAGTTCAAGGTCAAATAAACTGTATAAAGGTTATGCCGAGGTCGTTCTAAGGTCCATATTAAAACAAAAACAGAGATATGATGTCCAACCTTCTGATATATGGGCTTATCGGGTCGTTGATTCTGAATCTAAGATCAATTACTCTGTATAAAAGTCATTTCAATGTCATTCTAAGGCCAAAATGACAAAAAAAAAAATTGAGATACGATGTCCACGGTTATGGTATTTAGGTTTTTGCTTTTCTGCTTCCAAATCCGAGGTCAGTTTTTTTGGATAAAGTTAATTTCAAGGGCATTTCAACGTCAATTTTTCTTTGTAAAGGTCATTTTAAGGTCATCATATATAAAAATCAGAGAAACGATCTCTTATTTTCTGTTATTTTGGTTTTTTGGGTCGCTGATTTCGAGTTTAAAGTCAATTTGTCTGTATAAAGGAAATTTCTAGGTCATTTCAAGGTCAAAATTTTAAAAAACGTAGAGATACAACTGTCTTTATATCCAACTATCTGATATATAGGTTTTTTGCGTTTCTGATTCCAAATCCGACGTCAGATTGTCTGTATAAAGTTAATTTTAAGGACTTTCCAAGGTCAATTTGTCTTTGTAAAGGACATTTTAAGGTCATTTCAAGGTCATCATATATAAAAATCAGAGAAACAATCTCTTATTTTCTGTTATATAGATTTTTTGGGTCGCTGATTTCGAGTTTAAAGTCAATTTGTCTGTATAAAGGTAATTTCTAGATCATTTTAAGGTAAAAATTTAAAACAACGTAGAGATACAACTATCTTTATGTTCAACTGTCTGGTATATGGGTTTTTTGCGTTTCTGATTCCAAATCCGAGGTCAGTTTCTTTGTGTAAAGGTCATTTTAAGGTCATTACAAGGTCGAAATAAATAAAAAACAGAGAAACGATCTCTTATTATCTGTTATATAGTTTTTTGGTTCACTGATTTGGAATTTAAAGTTAATTTGTCTGTATAAAGGTTATTTCTAGGTCATTTCAAGGTCAAAATGAAAAAAAAAACACAGAAACGATCTCTAATTTTCTGTTGCATGGGTTTTTAGCATTGCTGATTCCAAATCCGAGGCCTTTTTGTCTCTATAAAGTTACTTTCAAGGTCAGTACAAGGCCAAAATAAAAAAAAAACAAGAGATACGATGTCCAACTTTCCGATACATGGGTTTTTGGGGTAGCTGATTCCAAATCCAAGCTTAATTTGTCTGTGTAAAGGGGATTTCAAGGTCAAAATATATAAAAAACAGATGTTCGCTTATCTTATTTTATGTAATATAGGTTTTTTGTGAGGCTGATTTCGAATTTAAAGTTAATTTGTCTGTATAAAGGCAATTTCCAGGTCATTTCAAGGTCAAGATGAAAAAAAAAAACACAGAAACTATCTCTAATTTTTTGTTATATTTGTTTTTAGCGTTGCTGATTTCAAATCCGAGGTCAATTTGTCTGTATAAAGATGATTTCAAGGTCATTCCAAAGTTCAAATTAAAAAAAACGCAAAGATACGATGTCCAACTTTCTGATATATGGGTTTTTGAGATCATTTCATGGTCAAAAAAGAAAGAACTATCTCTAGTTTTCTGTTATATAGGTTTTTTGCGTCCCTGATTTCGAATTTAAAGTTAATTTTTCTGTATGAAGGTAATTTCTGGGTCTTTTCAAGGATAAAATGAAAAAAAAAGCATAGAAACTATCTCTAATTTTCTGTTGTATAGGTTTTAAGCATTGCAAATTCCAAATCTGAGGTCTGTTTGTCTCTATAAAGATAGTTTCAAGGTCATTACAAGGTCAAAATAACAGAAACGCAGAGATACGAGTCGAACTTTTTGATATATGGGTTTTTGGGGTAGCTGATTCTAAATCCAAGCTTAATTTGTCAGTGTAAAGATCATTTCAAGGTCATTTTAAGGTCAATTTAAGGTCATTTCAAGGTCAAAATGAAAAAACTATATCTAATTTTCCATTAAATAGGTTTTTTAATGCCGCTGATTCCTAATTCGAGGTCAGTTCGTCTATATTAAGGCTATTTCAAGGCCCAAGCCTTTCTCAATTTGTTTCTCAATTTATCTCAAAATGGACATTTTATTAATATGAAATAATCAAACTTACCTAGAATTCGAAATCAACCAATTTTTTTTTTAAATATTCAATACTATGTATAACAATCCTCACTGTATTGTTTGAAATTCATTGGAATGTACTTGTACTTGAGTATCAGCTGTACGTGTTTTGCTCAAAATGGAAGAGAACATTGTTCCTTGGATCATTATATTGACTGAAAAGTGCCACATATAAATCACAAACAGACGGTTCGTGAGCTCTGATTGAGGTTCTTGTGGTGCCACCAGAACCAATGGTTGGTTCTTCTATCAAAAAGAGTGTAAGCATTTTCACAAAATTTCAAAATTTTTATTCAAACTCATGTAGTTACCACCAGTAAACTTTACTTTCCAGTTAAAGATAATTTAATTAACTTATCTGAACGGAAAAACAATAAACTTTGCCAAATTATTTTATGTCGAAAAAAACGAAGCCCTTAACAGGACTTTGATCGAGCTTCATATGATCACACAAGTGTTGTGCGTGTTGCTTAATATTTGTACACATTTGATCGAAAACTGGAGCTACATGTTTTATGTCGACTCCAAACGGCTAAGGTTCATGTTTTGAAGAAGCTTTACATGGCATTGCTTAAACGCTGAGTTCGGTCATTGTCTGCAGACATGTGAGAGCCGAATATAAAAACTTATTTCCATTTAAAAAACTTTTGCCCGAGGTGAGAATTAAACTCGGGATGCGTTGTCTCGCACACCACACACTTAGCACGCACGACCACGGCCGCCACATATCTAATATGCGCTTCACAGATACTAATAAATCATGACAACACTTCATTTATAGGAATTTTTTGAATCTAAATCGATATTTTCTCTATTTCACGCCTCCGAGAGGAAGCTAAGTGTATCAAAAAAATGTCTATTAAATGATGTTATGGTCAAGAAAAGAAAATTTTTATTAACATTTAAATAGCTATAACGTGGCTGAAGCACTTTTTTTGAGCGGCTGTCAAAAAAAAAGTCAAAAGAAAAAAAGTTGATATTCTTAAATTGCTTATTTATGGCAGGAAGTAGGGAAAAAGAAAATGTTTGTAGCGCTCAAGAGCACAATATGAACAACAAAAAACAACAACAAGTGGTAGTTAATACAACAACTACAACAAGGGAAAAGTTTTAATTGCTTTTAATTACTGCATTAAGCCAACAAAACATGAGGGCGAACAGAATAAATAAAAAAGAAAAGAAAGAAAGAAAAAAAATATTCTCGCGCTGGACCCTCATAAAAGCACAACCAGGAGCTCTATAATCAGTAAAATTACCCCAAACCATTTTCCGTATATAAGCTTTAACATTATTTATTTTTTTTTTTTTCATTTTACATGCTGCAAGCTTTTTTAGCTTTTATAATTTTACTCATATTTGCTTAACACATTTTCATTCATACAAATTTTTATTAGAATATTTCACAGATTGGTGGGTAGAATTGAATAATAAAGAAGGAAATTATTGCGGCGCATAGCTAGCTATATAGCGAGCTTAAAGCAGTGATTTTTTTTATATTTTTTTCTTTCTTATAGCAACATGCTGGGTGGTGGTATGTCTTTAATTTCCGTTGTTGGCCAAATTAATTGCAACTTTATTTGGATTATAAAATTATGGTTGTGCTTTGTTGAAGTGCGTCTAATGAGCTTTATATAGGTTTTATTTTATATTTAGTTTTTTTTTTTTTGTACCGAATTGGTGTTCCAGATAATTTGCACGCCAGAAAAGAACAAAAGTTGAATTATGATGTCGAGCAAAAAATGCCAAAGTTTTGTTTAAGAAGGTAGTTATATAGTTTCGTGTTGGTGGTTCTAGTTTTTAACTTAAGGAAAAGTTAAATTATTTACATCAGTTGTGCAGAAAATTTGATGTTAAAATATAAGTATTACCCAATACTACCAAAAATAGAACTTAGACATATAAAGTTCGCAGGATAATTATGTTCAATAGTATCCTTAGCATCCCATCTTCTTGTGAGCGTATTAATTATCTAACAACATTCTAATCACTTCATCTAGAATATTCCTTTGCACTGCTCTGATACAAAGAAAACCACATAAAAGCAATTAAATCGACTTTAAAATGAAATATTTCAAATATTAGCAAAACATAAAAGAGCAATTAAAAATAACAATAAAACTGCAAAAAGCTTTATCATCTAGTTTATTTTTAATATACATTCAAATATTTACGCTAGCTTTGCAAACGCCTGACTTGACCTCAAACATCCTCTATCAATAGGACTCTTCCCAGGTGTATCTTGCCCTTAATATGAGTCTACAAATAAACATACGATATTGTTTTGCATCAACTTGGCTTGTATTTTCAATTAAATATCATTCAATTTTCATGATTTGATGGACGACTACCTGCCATGTCTATCACATCTATGCAATCAACTTACGTATGTATTCGTTTGTTGTTTTCTGATATGTTCAGGTCAATTTAATATGTAGTACAAATAAAAAGAGGAAAATCTCTGCGAGAATAATATTCGATTTAGTAAAAGCGAAAATATTCATCAACTTTCTAAATGACAGCAAACATCAGTTACATTCCCATAACGGAAATGAAACGAAGCTGAAGTGGAGTGGTAGGGCGGAAGCAGGCAACACACAAATGAGAAAACCTTGATTTCATAGCGGAAGCGGAAACAGCAGGGCAGAGAATATGCGCATAGGTAGATTGGGTAAAAGAAATTGAAGCAAACAAAGCTAGAAAACTCCATAAAAATTTAAATTTATTTATTTCTTTTTAATAAGAATTATGTTATTACACGGAGCCAATAATTCTCAGAGAAATATTTATGTATCAACCTCAACAAAATTCAGAATTAAGTAACAGATACGAATTTAAAAAAAAACCACACATCGATTCAACAGAACGTATGAAAAAAATCTTAATTTATTTTTTGTATTTTGATGATATTGAACAAATTGATGCTAATGATGATGTTGTTGATGATGTTGATGATGTTGATGATGTTGATGATGTTGATGATGTTGATGATGTTGATGATGTTGATGATGTTGATAATGTTGATGATGTTGATGATGTTGATGATGTTGATGATGTTGATGATGTTGATGATGTTGATGATGTTGATAATGTTGATGATGTTGATGATGTTGATGATGTTGATGATGTTGATGATGTTGATGATGTTGATGATGTTGATGATGTTGATGATGTTGATGATGTTGACGATGTTGATGATGTTGATGATGTTGATGATGTTGATAATGTTGATGATGTTGATGATGTTGATGATGTTGATGATGTTGATGATGTTGATAATGTTGATGATGTTGATGATGTTGATGATGTTGATGATGTTGATGATGTTGATGATGTTGACGATGTTGATGATGTTGATGATGTTGATGATGTTGATGATGTTGATGATGTTGATGATGTTGATGATGTTGATGATGTTGATGATGTTGATGATGTTGATGATGTTGATAATGTTGATGATGTTGATGATGTTGATGATGTTGATGATGTTGATGATGTTGATGATGTTGATGATGTTGATGATGTTGATGATGTTGATGATGTTGATGATGTTGATGATGTTGATGATGTTGATGATGTTGATGATGTTGATGATGTTGATGATGTTGATGATGTTGATGATGTTGATGATGTTGATGATGTTGATGATGTTGACGATGTTGATGATGTTGATGATGTTGATGATGTTGATAATGTTGATGATGTTGATGATGTTGATGATGTTGATGATGTTGATGATGTTGATGAT
Source organism: Tetanocera ferruginea (assembly GCA_958299015.1). Classification (NCBI taxonomy): domain Eukaryota; kingdom Metazoa; phylum Arthropoda; class Insecta; order Diptera; family Sciomyzidae; genus Tetanocera; species Tetanocera ferruginea. Next base: position 22,389,511 of record OY282641.1, read on the forward strand.
GTTGATGATGTTGATGATGTTGATGATGTTGATGATGTTGATGATGTTGATAATGTTGATGATGTTGATGATGTTGATGATGTTGATGATGTTGATGATGTTGATAATGTTGATGATGTTGATGATGTTGATGATGTTGATGATGTTGATGATGTTGATGATGTTGATGATGTTGATGATGTTGATGATGTTGATGATGTTGATAATGTTGATGATGTTGATGATGTTGATGATGTTGATGATGTTGATGATGTTGATGATGTTGATGATGTTGATGATGTTGATGATGTTGATGATGTTGATGATGTTGATGATGTTGATGATGTTGATGATGTTGATGATGTTGATGATGTTGATGATGTTGATGATGTTGATGATGTTGATGATGTTGATGATGTTGATAATGTTGATGATGTTGATGATGTTGATGATGTTGATGATGTTGATGATGTTGATGATGTTGATGATGTTGATGATGTTGATGATGTTGATGATGTTGAAGATGTTGATGATGTTGATGATGTTGATGATGTTGATGATGTTGAAGATGTTGATGATGTTGATGATGTTGATGTTGTTGATGATGTTGATGATTTTTGATTTTGATTTTGATTTTGATTTTGATTTTGATTTTGATTTTGATTTTGATTTTGATTTTGATTTTGATTTTGATTTTGATTTTGATTTTGATTTTGATTTTGATTTTGATTTTGATTTTGATTTTGATTTTGATTTTGATTTTGATTTTGATTTTGATTTTGATTTTGATTTTGATTTTGATTTTGATTTTGATTTTGATTTTGATTTTGATTTTGATTTTGATTTTGATTTTGATTTTGATTTTGATTTTGATTTTGATTTTGATTTTGATTTTGATTTTGATTTTGATTTTGATTTTGATTTTGATTTTGATTTTGATTTTGATTTTGATTTTGATTTTGATTTTGATTTTGATTTTGATTTTGATTTTGATTTTGATTTTGATTTTGATTTTGATTTTGATTTTGATTTTGATTTTGATTTTGATTTTGATTTTGATTTTGATTTTGATTTTGATTTTGATTTTGATTTTGATTTTGATTTTGATTTTGATTTTGATTTTGATTTTGATTTTGATTTTGATTTTGATTTTGATTTTGATTTTGATTTTGATTTTGATTTTGATTTTGATTTTGATTTTGATTTTGATTTTGATTTTGATTTTGATTTTGATTTTGATTTTGATTTTGATTTTGATTTTGATTTTGATTTTGATTTTGATTTTGATTTTGATTTTGATTTTGATTTTGATTTTGATTTTGATTTTGATTTTGATTTTGATTTTGATTTTGATTTTGATTTTGATTTTGATTTTGATTTTGATTTTGATTTTGATTTTGATTTTGATTTTGATTTTGATTTTGATTTTGATTTTGATTTTGATTTTGATTTTGATTTTGATTTTGATTTTGATTTTGATTTTGATTTTGATTTTGATTTTGATTTTGATTTTGATTTTGATTTTGATTTTGATTTTGATTTTGATTTTGATTTTGATTTTGATTTTGATTTTGATTTTGATTTTGATTTTGATTTTGATTTTGATTTTGATTTTGATTTTGATTTTGATTTTGATTTTGATTTTGATTTTGATTTTGATTTTGATTTTGATTTTGATTTTGATTTTGATTTTGATTTTGATTTTGATTTTGATTTTGATTTTGATTTTGATTTTGATTTTTATATTGATTTTGACTTGAACTTGAACTTGAACTTGAACTTGAACTTGAACTTGAACTTGAACTTGAACTTGAACTTGAACTTGAACTTGAACTTGAACTTGAACTTGAACTTGAACTTGAACTTGAACTTGAACTTGAACTTGAACTTGAACTTGAACTTGAACTTGAACTTGAACTTGAACTTGAACTTGAACTTGAACTTGAACTTGAACTTGAACTTGAACTTGAACTTGAACTTGAACTTGAACTTGAACTTGAACTTGAACTTGAACTTGAACTTGAACTTGAACTTGAACTTGAACTTGAACTTGAACTTGAACTTGAAATTGAACTTGAACTTGAACTTGAACTTGAACTTGAACTTGAACTTGAACTTGAACTTTAACTTTAACTTTAACTTTAACTTTAACTTTAACTTTAACTTTAACTTTAACTTTAACTTTAACTTTAACTTTAACTTTAACTTTATCTTTAACTTTAACTTTAACTTTAACTTTAACTTTAACTTTAACTTTAACTTTAACTTTAACTTTAACTTTAACTTTAACTTTAACTTTAACTTTAACTTTAACTTTAACTTTAACTTTAACTTTAACTTTAACTTTAACTTTAACTTTAACTTTAACTTTAACTTTAACTTTAACTGTAACTTTAACTTTAACTTTAACTTTAACTTTAACTTTAACTTTAACTTTAACTTTAACTTTAACTTTAACTTTAACTTTAACTTTAACTTTAACTTTAACTTTAACTTTAACTTTAACTTTAACTTTAACTTTAACTTTAACTTTAACTTTAACTTTAACTTTAACTTTAACTTTAACTTTAACTTTAACTTTAACTTTAACTTTAACTTTAACTTGAACTTGAACTTGAAC